>CAJFCZ010000074.1:0-34955 GCA_904066245.1 Eimeria sp. OTU-Y
CACGTCCTTCACCAGGAACCGTCACACGCCTGCTGCTCTCACAGTCATCTCTACTTGTGTCCCCTCCAGGACGCACGCTGCCGTATTCATTGCTTCTCCCAGAAACGTGCAGGTCGCTCTTCTGGCCAGTCCCTTCACGTACCCCCGAAGCATTTTCAGTGTTCCTTGGCGAGGACTGGTGCCGCGACGCACATGATCCATGCAAGTTTCCTCTGCTGCCCTTGCCTCTTGAACTGCTCGCACCTTCCGGATGTCTACTTAGTCTTCTGTGCAGTCCACTTCCTGACGCATCGGATCCTAGGCGCCTGTGCCCATTGGCCCCTGCTTTTTCACCAGATTCCCTAGCTCTTCGTGGGGTGGGCACCGGTCCCGAAAAGGCGGTATTTTCACTAACATGCGTCAGCCCCATGCAGCTGGAAACACTTCTGGCATGGCGGCGCTTTTGTCGGGCCTCCTTGGAGGGGTCTGATATACGCCGGCTAACCTTCGCTCTCGATTCATCTAGTGCAGAACTGCTTCGCCACCTTGCACGCCGTGTCGTCCCCGGAAAGTATTGTCTTTCCTCCGTGTCAAAGCCTGCCTCACGATGCAGTCGACGCAACAGGTATTGCTCATCCGAGCTGTAGTCGCCAGCGAGACTTGTGAAACCGGAAAGGGCGGGGGGGGATGCTCCAGATATGCGTGACTTCACGCCCGTGTTCCCGCCAAGAAATGCTTCGACGCTCGAGGCATTGGGTCCCGGATACCGAACATCTGGAAACTCATATTTATTTTCCGACAATCTAAGGGGTTGCTGACGCGAACATTTAACGGGCGAAAGCTGGTGGTATTTTCCACAGCGCAAACCGTATCTGTACTGTTCATCAGAAAAGCCTCTGGCGTTAATCGGATTGTCTTCTGGTCCCGACTCGCTGCCTAAGGGAGGCCTCCCGTAAGTACGACCTGTAAGTGACTCATCATCACCCTTGCTTCTTAAATCCCCCCCCTTGCTACGCCTTGCCATTTTGTAGCTTCCAGAGTCATGTGCAACTAGCCAGCTTTCGTCATCACGATGTTTGTCTCCATGCGGCCCCATTGGGCTTGTTGCCAGCAAGGGCGTTGTGGGTGAATCCGATGCTTGGGCATTATCATGGACTGGGCATGGCCTTTCAGCACTGTGTAGTTGAGAAAAGCGTCTGGGGCAAGACACCTCTTGCTCAGAGCATCCAATGCATTTTACTGAAGACTGGCAAGGATAGAGTTTCGACTGGCGCACTTTGCCCCCGCAGTAATGGCCCGGGCTGGTGAGAGCTCTGCCACCATGCAGGCACAGCCCTCCACCCACTTCAGTGTCTCCGCTTGAATAGCAATCCCATTGTTGAACACTTTGGTGTCCAATAGATGAGCCATCGAGTGCTGGAGTTCTCGAGAGTTCTGAAACCTGTTTTTGTTCTCCCACCGGACCGGTCGCAGGTTGCTCAGGATTGCGTGCCTGGTGGTGTTCGTTACTGTGCATTTGGCCTGTATATGAATTCATATCGATGCCATTCCTATCGGCGTACACGCAGTGCACATTGGTTTCACCCTTCCGAACATTAGCGTGCACGACATTGCGGCGGACCCCGGGATGATCATCTGGCACGAGGAATCTCCTTGCTTGTCTTCTGTTGCCCAGTGAGAAGCAGAGGTTCTCCGCCTCTAATCCACCGACTGCGCCCGTCCCGGTGTGCGCTCGTGCTGCAGGGAGCCGCGTAACAGCATCTGCATACATTACCGGTGCCGCCTTTTTTGTAACCAGGTGCTTGACAGCGTATGGATGTGTTGTAGCAAGGCATTCGTATTCCTCCAGACTGAGGGGCCTGGTCCCAGGAAGATATCCCCTTGAGGGTGGCTCAAGACTCTTGTGTGATCGTTTAGCCATTGAGGCGAACGGGAGCGTCCTTGAGTTTGTCAACGCGGTACTGCCGTCCAACTTCGCAAATCCATGGAATAAATGGGCATGGAAGGAGGAAATACGCCTTAGGGGCGGTAACTATCCAGGGTTTGCCGTCGAAAAGCTCGAGAAGGAGAAGCCACAGCAGCATTGGCGCAGGTGAAGACGTCACCAGCGGGCCACCGACTTGCAGAAGTCCTTACCGCAAAGACAGATTATCCACATACGGAAAAAATAGTTCTGTAACCCGTTTAGCCATTGTATGCCGCAGCGGGAGCTGCATGAGAATCCCCAACTGCGAAATAGTGTGGAGGTCGTTTACGAGGTGGTGCTCTCCGTGAACCTCACGAAGTTGCATTTCTTCGCATTTTCCATACTTTTCGCTGCAATAAACACTCGCCACCCTTTTTCGTCTTAAATCCAAGGGGTTCAAGTCCCCTCGTAAGGCATAACACGCCTTGTAGCGACCGTAGGTGACCCTGGTTCAGACGGGAGACGGGACCCTGCCAGGGACTGCAATGCTGTGGAACAAAACGCGTTCAGAGTGTACACGCTCTAGCAGGGGAACAAGCAATGATTTGTATGCATCATAGGTCCTGCCCTGGGCCTGTGCAGTGTCTCGGCACATTCGCGTTAGAACTACCTGTGCGTGCCGGTCCGGAATGGTCTCTACGGGCCTGTTGCAGCAGCTGACCAACTATATTTTCTATATCTCTGCAGTTGGGCTCCATGTTTTTGCACGATTAGTCTCTGTAAGAACAAGAAGGCTGTTTTCCAGCTGAATGAACAGGTATTAGTCGTGTGGATTGGTTATTTGCAAGCATACACTGACTGCGGCCTGTATACTGTGCATTTTGGTCAGCATAAGCACCGTTTTGCAGAAAAATCGCCCCTGTACCGAAGAGAGCTTCCTCGAAATTCTGCTCGGTTTATTACTCCAAATTTTTGTGCGGACCTGCACTTCGCCTAGCACGCTCGCCCACTAGCTTGGTCTGCGGGAACTCGGTAGGTACGCTTCTACTTGCATGCAGGTTAGCTCTGTGAGCAGAGTACATGTCTAACGATTGTTTACAGTGCTTATCCATGCACCTAAAGATGCTTGGTTGCGGTTTCACCGGCGGGTGCCCTGTAGCGTTGCAGCAAGATGTGTTGCAACACTGAAAGACCTGCAATCCGCAACGACACCAGGCCCTTGTACCGCTGTGCCCTGGATAACAGGAAACTAGGGGAGGGGGAGAAGTCAGTTGTTTTTAAAAACCTTATCTTGAGTCTTTTGACTCGTTTTGGTGCTCATGATAATTGTCCGCTAGGGACTCTCGTCACACTAACTGCCAATCTGATGTGTTGAAGGTGGCATCATGCATTGCCATCGTCTTTTGAAGAAGAATGTTTGCCCTTTGGTTCACAACTGTGGACCATCGGCGGTCACCGAGATTCTCGTCTAACTCTTCACAAGTTAGCACAGGAAGGATGTACTTCTTGCTTAGTCGTTGAATTAAATGCCGCGTCTCCCTGCTTTCCAGGTCTTTCCGCTGCACAACGATTGCTGCCACATCCTTCCTGAAAAAACGGACTGCAAACATCTTCAGTTGTGAGCTGCAACAGCTTGTCTTGGACGCGGGAGATGTAGCGAAACTTACCTCACGTCAATCATTCCATGGATCTGTATCTCCGAGTACTTACTATCCGGTGACACGGTGGCTTTGGCCCTTTTGCCGGTAGCGACGGCCTGTCAAAAACAAAGCCTTAAGCAGGCTGAAATTCTTGAATATTTTTGTTGACAGTTTGCAGCTCGTACAGTTGCACTTGGCCCCACATTTCCCCTTCTCTACGGTTGCCTTACGTGAATCCGTGTCACTTCGTGGGTTGAGAGAGTCTCAACAATGTGCCACATGTGATCCAGCGTCCCAACCCGACGGACTGTGGATCCAAGATTTTCTTTGCTGGTTGCCACTGTTGTTCGGGCGCTGCATTCCAGAGCATGTTCACATATCAAGGAAGCAATTGACTCGTTGCTGGCGCTAGCTCACGACGAGACAAAAACCTCAGCCGCAGAAGGAAAGCTGTCGCACATTGGGTATCATGGGCATCGGTTTTGAACCGGGGTTCAGAAAGATAGGCAAGTATATCGACAGGAAAGCTATTACGTTCTGTCGAAAGATTTGCTCACCGAAGCGAGTCCTTTAGAAGAAGATAGGCGCTTCCAAAGTAAGAAACTCGGGAATCCGAAAACGGATGGCATACCATGTTCAAGACACCATACCTGAGAACTCCCCAACATCCACGACATCCAAAGTTTCGCAAAAACTAGTATTTTTTGGCCAGCGTCAGGGTTCAGTATAAACATACTTCGGTCTGTCCTTTGGCTGAACGGACAGGTCTTCGTAAAGATTGTTGAAGAGGACTGCCTCAAATTCTCGTCTAGCTTTCAGATACGTAGTTCCCTTTATGTTTGTTTCAAAACATGTTCTGAGACCAGGAACCAATATAAAAGCGAGAACAACGAGCGTGAAGAGGCGGCCTGGTACCATGGCAACTGAGCCCCATCTGTATGGTACTGCTTTGCGAAGAGGGCGTTACACCTTTCGGCGCCGGCTGTCCGTGGCATTTTACCTGTAAAATGGGTCCTCCAACAAATATGGAAATAGCCCTAGGATGTCAATACGAATGGTCAGGGGCACCTTTTTGGCGAGGTATAGCTCGATTTTGGAGAAGTCTTGCTCAGAAATATTGAAGACCCCCCAAGATTTTATGAGTCGAGCTTTCGCAGCAGCACTTTCAGTCTCACTAGTAGATGCTACGTACTCCATCACCTGCTTCTGAATGGCTGTTAGTCCTTCGTATTCCAATCGCCATGCCGGAAGTTCATCCCAGATACGCCTGTGGTGCGAAGTACTGGATCTCCTGGATGAGGCGAGTGCGCAACGGTCTTGAGTTGAACGCAAAGATTTCGCGGTCTCCTGATTGTATGATTCTCTCGCAGAACGCACAGACAAACGGTTTTCCGTTGAAGATAGATGCTTGGGGGCCCCTTGTGTCTTCTGTAGGCCTGGATTGCCAAATACACGGGAACGCGTTTTGTCGCAACCCCTCGAACTGCCCGCTTCACCTCCGAACGAGGTGGAATGCGATTGTCGACTTGATTGTAGACTGTCCATTCTGTGAAAGTCCCCAAATCCAAGTGAATGGGCCAACACTCCCTAGGCTGCGGATACATATTCATAGTGAAATTATCCGTACTATCCCTGGGTTCTTAAGTGAAGCTTGAGGCCGGCACTCCCCCCACTAAGCCCATGAACATACGTGATCTTGGAATATTATACGTCTAGAAACAGTGGTAACGGCGCTGAGAGCTGAACAGACAAACAGCAACCGCCTTACCACTTGGTGAGAACGGCTTGGACAGGTTCGTGAGAATGGCTTCGCCCGCAGGACGGAGGTGTAGCAATTGCTGAGGAAGGATGACATGTATCTTGGGGAAAACTTCGAGTGCAAAAGTTCTGTGAATGGTACATTAAAGCAGCGAACTTCAGAAGCCGTTACGTGGATTGTCCGCTGGGGTACGTGCATGAGTATGCGGCGCAGCCGCTCATGCGAATCCTCTTCAGCTAAGTGGCAGAAAACCACCATGTTCCAGCAAGTCTTCCGAGCAAATTAAGTCGAAATGTAACAAGTCCTGCACCAGCTCGCGGTGTTTCACCTCCAGAGCAGCATAACAAACGGAGTGACCTTTGGTCCGGTCCAGCAAGGGACGCTCAACATATGAAGAACAAGGCGTGAAAAGAGGGAGATTATCCACTTTTATCACATTTAAAAAGTCTCTTTGAGTGAAAAACTTGCGTTTGGGGGGGTTGCTGTTGTTTTATCCCTCCTATAATGCAAAGGATAGTGCGGGTGCTGTCGCGGAAATTACGAATAGAGTACACACGCGCCCTAAAGTCCCATGCCAACTCACCCCTTACAGTTTCTAACTAAAAAGGCTGTGAAGCTAGGATTTTACGACAAGTTTTGCAGCAACAATTTGCATGCACATGAAAATGGTGAGCTCGGGCCGTACGGAGAGTTTGAAGGTTGAGGGGGGATTAGATTGTGACAGTGCGTGAGTATTTAGAAGCTGTACAAGCATGCTTGCATCATCTGCATAATAATGACTGAATCATATGCCGCAAGGATGTGCAGAAAAGAGCGTTTTTCCAGTGGGGAACGAGAATGGGGCTATGGAGTTTCGAAGGTACAACTTCAACAGAAAGGGAAAAATGTAGAAGATAACTCCTTACTGCATTTGTTCTCTAGAAAAACGGAAGACGTCGACGAAGACTTGGGCGCATTTCGTAATCTCGTCTATAATCTACAAGAAACAGTGGCACAGCTTTCTGGGCAACCGTCAATTGGTCTTATCCAGTGGCCGTAGCGGTCTGCAGCAGAATAAAAATACCTTGGGATCACAACCCCAAGATGATACCAAAAAAGCATATGGCCTCTTATAGAGCCCAAGGCTGCTTACTTATAGCTGCCGGAGGGCGCTGAAGGGCGCAGTGCGAGATGAAGCTGTTTGAGAGATGTTGCAACTTATCTTGCAGCAGTTGGTGCTGCTGAACAGACTAGCATACATTCGCAACTAAGCATCCTTTGCTGCATGCATTATCACTGTAAACAATCGAGATGCCCGTGTCTGGCAGTCTACAGCCAGTTTGCAGGCAAGTAGAGACAGTAGGCACCACCCTTCCATACGCCACCCTGCAGTCTGTCGGGCGCCCCAGATGGAGACTGCTCAGATCAGCATGTGGCTCTGCTTCATGCAAGAACACTTTATTTCACCATAGATTTTCGATTTTTCTGCAAACGTAGGTGCATAAAGGGTTTTACACGTTCTGGTACACTGCCTGGATGGGGGCGGCTTTTGCCAGCTGTCGGCGAAAGAGCCGCAAGTATAACGAGGTCACAAGGTTTTAGATGCACGGAATATTCGTTTTCAATGATTACAATTGTACCGTTCCGGCGGAATTCGGATTTTTATGGCATGGGCGACAGATGCCACCAATATTCCGCAGTTGAATCGGCTGCGCTTGCTTTTGACTCTTTTCTCTTGCGTTTTCATTACGACGACGAAGTAGAAATAGATTCAGGGCAGTCCTGTTGGCGCATCTGGCCTCTGCTCCGGTCAACAGCATGCAGGTGAGACGAAATTTTGCGCAGCAGCCTGCAATCCCAATAAGAACGACTCGTCCTTCACCGAACGGAGATAGGATAAACAGTCGGCATTTCCTGCACTGTGAACAGCCCCTCATACTTTTGTCCACCGTAATAGCGCCACTGAGACGGCTGCACGTCAACTTGCCTGTGCAGCGAAGCATCACACCAATAGCAGATGTGGCTGAAAATATTTGCAGCTTGACTCAACAGCAGCAAGCAGTACAACATATCAAAAAAATTTGGGATATGCCGGATCGTAGCGGCGACAGGGTGAAGAACTGGATGCATCTCCAGATTGTTTTGCAGTTGTTTGAGATGCTAGTTCGAAGAACCGTTTTTCAGGCTGATACCCACATTGAGCAAGCGCAACAGGTCAAGCGCAAATCATGTTTACAAGTGTAGTGTAAATTCATACAGGAAGCTCAAGTAGTAAATGAGCACTGAGATATTATGATATTGGTGTGATGATATTCTCTGCAAGTTCACTAAAATTAAGGCAATAATGAGGCTACTAAACTGCAGTGCTTAGTCGTATGCGGTGTATCTTGGCAACTGGTGTACGCGCACAACAGAAAGGCACAACATTTTCAACAACGGGAAATTCTATAGCATCTCGCTTTTTATGAAATATTCAGCAAATAGGAATAGTGAGAATGAAGGATAAACGATTGGTATTTCTGTTCTTCGTTTTGAGTTCGCGAACAGGAGGCCAATGTCGGGATGTAAGCAACTGAACCACTGCTGAAGAATGGCTGTTATGTAAACAAACTTCCCGTGACAGCATTCCCCTACAACCTTTTCAAGCGACGATTTAGAAGTTATGGGAGATGAATCTGGTAAACTTTTGAGAAACTCAGCATGGTATCCGGCTTCTCACTGCAGCGCAGCCTCGATCGTTAACGCAAGCATTGATTCTATGAGTAAAGAGGAGGCAAATGCTCCCTCTGAGAGCAACATTGCTGGCGCAGTAAGACCCTCATTCGTTGACACCATCCCCCTTTAACCAGATTACAGCGACTCCATAGCTCATTGAAGGCTTAAAGAATGCTCCAAAACCAACATACCAGCGTAGGAAACATCTGAAATGCGGTGAATGTCTTGAATTCGAGGCCACGCGCCGCAAATAGGAGAGCAGCTGAGGAGAGATTTGCCGCCAATATGCGAAAGGGACTTCACCCAACAGTGAGGGAAAGCCTGCAACCTTAAATATTCAGGGTTTAATATAGATGCGGCGTCTCATCAGGTGCCCCATGGTGCGCCTCTCAAATCACTGGTAGCCAGTACGATGATGAATACCAATACAATTCATTCCTCACAGAACTTCATCCTTCTGGTGCATGCGAGAGGTAAAGGGTCGTGAGACATTGCTTGTCGTCCCATCCATATTCCACGTTAAAAGGTGATGGGGCGCCTGCGTGCGCGCCAACGGCTGACTATGAAGGCAAGGGCAGTAGACTTCGTCAACCGCGCCCGTACTTGTTCATTGGCAAGGTGCCTCAGGTCCATGCTCTAATGACTTGTTCATCCCTTCTTACGTGTAAGCTCATGCTTAAGCGTATCCCTTGCTCCGCGCTAAGAGGCAGCGTTTCTGTCTACTCGCCCTAGTGTGGGCCAGTTGGCGCGAACATCTTGGGCGCGAAGGTGCCAGGCTAACTGGCCTTGCAAATTGTGCCACAGGGATTTCGGCTCCCAGTGTCCACAAACGTGGATCCCTGCGAAAAGTACGTGATATCCCCGCCGGCTACGTTTTACAGAATAAGTAAAGTGCGTTCAGACTCCGTGCACCAGTGTGCCAGTACAGGAGGTGCGGCATGTGCTACAGCGTAGAACGCACATGAAAATAATCCCATGCAGACTACCATGGCCCTTGCGCTGGGGCAGCCGACTTCAGAGATATGACTGCCCTACAGAAGAAGCAGTGGAGTTTTTCGTGTTTGGCGTGGTGTAAGACAAAATGTACCTTCAGCAGCAGGAACAGTGCGTCAATCCGAAAACCTTCCAGGGCCATGCGTCGCGGCGAGGCCTCTGGAGCTCGGCCCTGATGCCGACATGCCTTTAACCCGCGAAGCCGTAAGTAAAATTTAACCTAGATTATGAATAACGAAACATCGCCATTCGGCACCTCCTGAAGACAGTGTGGCGTGTCTTGCAGGTAGGAGTTCTTATCAAATACATAGGCGTTGCACGAAGCATTGCGTCATCCACCGTTCAGGGCTATCAGTAACCTCTAGACCCAAGTTGTTGCTTTAACGAAATCCCCAGCAACAAAAAAAGTAAATTTGACGTCTTCGCTGTAGGCCGGCACCACTGGCGCAGCCTCCAAACCGCCCGCATGCCCCCAAGGCCACCGAATCTGGCATTCTACCCCCTCTTCCACAAACCCTAACTTGCTTCACAACCCTGTCAAACCTACCGAGCGCCCCTAGCATAGTGTGATGGTGAACACTGTGTCCCGCTCCGCAAAAGCAGTCACAGGAACAGGCCAACTACCTTCCCACTATGAACACATTGCAGCTCACTGTGGTGTTTCCTGCAAAGGCAGTCATGTCGAATGCCCTTGATCACAGCAACACGCTACCACTTCCTGAAGCTACGGATTCAGTTAGCACTGCGATGGCACTGCCACTGTAAGCCAGAAAACTCAGGGAAGATCCTGCCTAAAGCACGCCTAGGGTTCCAGCTGAGGCAACCGCCCAAGTGGGTCTCTCCCCGATGCGTCTCGTCTCCACTGGTTGCCCGCATCCGCTCCCTGATTGGCCATTGAACGTCGCTGGCGCTCGCGCTCTCTCTCAGCGGGCAGCTGCACCACACCAAGCAGAAACCACACTTCGCTGCTACACAGAAATGCGCACCGCAAAATGCAACCACAACCTTCCAACCCAGTGTTCTGTGAATCATACAACAGCACGCTGCTGTTTAGTATGTTGTTACATATTCAACTGTCGTTCCCTTCTCAACCTAGCCGTCTAGTTCAGCTCACACGCCAAAAGTCAACACGGTTCATTTGCGCCCTCCTCATTTGGCTTTTCGCTGTTAACTGAAATGCGGCTCACGAATGTCCAGTCGAAGATGAAGTCATACTGGTATCCCTCGCGGAAGAAAAGGTCCTTGAACAGCCGCCTTAAATAGGAATAATCTGGGCGATCCTCAAACCGCAAAGACCGGCAGTAGTTTAAGTACGTGATGAACTCAACTGCAAAAACAGTGCAGAGCAACGCATAGCATTCATATATGCGCCAGTTCGGCCACTCTTGTTTGCAATAATCCAACAGCCGGCTACGGCATAGAAAAGCAACAGCACGAAGGACTCCTACATGGAAATTGTTTGCAGAGGACTTCAATGGGGGTCGACATTTTCTTCTCCATGATTTTATCATATTTATCCTTCTTTGTTGTGGCTTTAAGCCCCTGCCACGGGAGGGAACCTCTATTGAAGTACATTAAAACGTAACCTAATGCCTCAAGGTCGTCGCGTCTGCTCTGTTCAATTCCCAAGTGGGTGTTCACTGATGCGTATCTCGCCGTACCTGACGCCGCAGCGCCAAGCCCATTCAGCATAAGCAATCGACTGCAAGCAAAGCAGAAGGTTACAAGGTCTAAACAAACGTGCTCCTCTGCAGCAGTAAGACGCACCTGTGAGGTTCTTTCCCTCTCTGTAGGGAATATGGGACTGTGTCCTGGGATCTCTGTACTTCTTTGCGAGGCCAAAGTCAATAGCGAAAACAATAGACATTTTCTTCCCCCGACCGATTAAGAAATTATCGGGTTTGATGTCGCGGTGGATGAAGTGCCTGCTGTGAACAAACTCAATACGATTTAGCTGAAGCACACACACCATGTAAACCAGAAAAAACAAATTTCACAACCCGTCCTTCGCCCAGCTCCACGCTAAATATGCGCTGTATCCCCTGCCTTCGTCAACCTCACCATTTGATCGGCAAGCATCAGCACAGTTTTCAAAGAGAGCTTTCTGTTGCAGATGCTGAAGAGGTCCTCGAGAGAAGGGCCCAAAAGCTCGATAATCATTACGTTGTAATCCCCCTCTATTCCATACCAATAAAGGGTTGGGATTCCTATTCCCCCCATTAAAATTTTATAGAGCTTGCTTTCATAGATTAATTGGGGGTGTCTCGACCGGACACTCTCCAACTTAATAGCAACTTCATCTCCCGTTGAGATGTTGGTGCCTGCAAAACGCTCATTCGCAAGCAGATGCAAAAAACAGTGCGCGCCTCCCCACTGTTCAGCCGCTATTTACACGTGGCAACCATATGTCATCAACGCCTGAATGCACATCGTCAGCAGAAGGATGTTTCATACAGCAAACAAAGCAAGCCGTACCGAGGTAGATGTCGCCGAACGACCCGCTCCCAATCTTCCTCCCCAAGCGATATTTCCCCCCCACGCGGACGTCCATCATCAACAGCACTCACAAACAGCACTTGGCCTTTCCAGACTCCGCAATGAGGTTTCTCTTCCGTTCGTATGATGCTCCTATTGCAAGCACATACAAAAGAAACACGTAGACCCCCATAAAATGTCTGTCGTGTCAATGCACTCGTCTGGCAAAGGCCTCATTGTACTTCATGCGTCCGTGCGAGCATTCCGTGGCCCAAACTTCCCCCCTACGCAGAATAAGGGATGTTCTGCAACGCTTGTCTCCACAGAACTCACTGGAAAGCTGCAACAGCCAGCGAAGCTGCCCAGGATGGCCGTGGCTTCCTCCTGCCTCTACAAGGCGTGCACCCACCAATGGCAGCCCCAGCAGGTCCCCTCAATGTTCCTCCGAAGTCCGACAACAGAACAGCTGTGAGCTCCTTTCAGATGAGAGGCCACCCGGGCAGCTAAGATCGCACAACTGCCCGGCTGCCGAAAAAAATCGGGCGCCGGCGTCCGGCGACGCACAAACCGATGACCCCTCTACAAAGCTCTTTGCTCCAACCTGTGTAGGCTCGACGCGATCAGCAGCCAAGAGCTGCCGCGGATGATCGATACTATTGACGCCCTCACCCAACAGGTGCACTGCGTCAGGGGGATGAGAGCCGTGGACGTGGCGCAGGCTGATTGAAAAGACGCAACAAAAATTCGCCAGGAAGCAAAGAGTTGGTCCCCCTTTAATGCATGCAACGCTCGACAACCACAGAAGAACACGAACAAGTTTGTTCCTGTGGATACCGGCCGGTAGTGTCCCGACGTATCTGCAGTCCCCAGGCTCCCGTGGGAGCTGCTCGAGTGAGTTGAGTTCGCCCACACTCTCTGCCGCTTCCCAGGCGTATGGATGCGACACCCACCTGGATGTCGGACCATACATGCAAAGTGCCTTTGGGGAGCAACCCCGCTGCAGCTCCTGCAGCTGCTAAGCAACCGCAGCACTTGGTGGGCTACCACGGGATGGGCTCGGCTGCTGCTGCTGCTCCCTGTGCAGCAGGAAAGACGCTAAAAGGCACAACAATGAACTGCGAGGAAGCTGAAGCGATTAGGTAGCCGAGACATCCAGTGTGGTGGCTACTGCGACCATGGCGGCAGCAGCGGCGGCAGCAGCTGGCGCAGAAGCCAGCACTTTGCTCTGGCGGTAGTGATCCTCCAAAAGGGAGAAGCGTACGCTCGGATGCACATATTTTCCGGCAATGAAGTATGGTTAAGGCGAACAGACGGTAATCGGTTGCTGAGGGCCGAGCAGCAGACGCACGCAGCAGCTGCCCCAGGAGCTGCATATGCAGCACCGCCCTCGCCCGTTGCATACGGCAGCCTCACCAGCGTTTACCAGCGGCAATAAGGATTCCCTCGCGGCTGTTTTCTTCAAATGAGCAAATGCTAGAAAATGTAGATTCACATTATGCTGAACTTGCTTTGTTTTGGCAAATTCGTTCACAGGAAGGAAGTGGCACACAGCCCAGTCGCGCGTAGCAGTATGCGGGACGCTGTACTGATGCATCGTATTGTTTTTCAAGCTATTACTAGAATTTACGCATTATTCCCTTCACTGTAAGAGCTTTCGATACAGCTGGCACATTGGAATGCCTCGGGTGCAGGTGAGGCTCACCACCACTGACTGCTGTTCGTCTCGGGCGTTTGTTGTTTTCTGTTTGATTACTGGAGTAGTTCGTGATGTGCCTCTTCTCTGGAAATGTGGCATTTCTATACTTCGCGTCCGTATAGCAAAGCACTAAAAGCCAACATGATCAAACAAAGAAGAACATGATTTCCATTTTTGCCGGATCCCATGACAACTGAATGCGAACGCGGGCAGGAGAACCCTTTCCGTTTAAGCCAGTATCTGCGGTCTTTCTGTATGCTTTCTGCTGGAGCGCTGCCCAATCCTCAAGTTTCCTCTATCCAGGGAAGGAAATCCCTGGGTAAGTTAGCTTATACGATTACGGTGAGGAGAGTCTACAGTAGCATGCTTTTAAGATGGCGATGCGGATGTGTCTACTCATCTCCAAATTGACTAGATTTCCAGGTGAGTGCTTATCAATTGTAAACGATGCTACTGAATGTAGCAAAGGGGATCCACCTGTGTTTACGTACTGACTTTTCGCACTCTTTGCGGCAAGGTGCGTTGCAACGGATGCCAGCCCGCCCATTCCGTATCAGCCGCGGGCCCTTATGCACGCTGGCCTAAGGACAATGGGGACGGTGTAGGAAGTCACTCGCTTCTAAGGAACATTTTGTGAACTCTCATCTTAGGCATTTTAACTTCATCGCTGCTCATGACGTTTGTAACACCGTATACTTCACCGGAGCAGGTGTAACCAACGAATCTCAGTCAAACAGCAGGGAGTCTCGGTGTAAAGAAACTTTTATCAACACACGGTTTACTGGAGCAGGTGTAGCCAACGAATGTCAGTCCAAAAGCAGGGGGGTACGTGACTATTAACGAAGTCCTTCCCGAAACGTATCTACACATATAACGGAAACAAAAACACTTTTTAGGGCAGTCTCAAAGAACTTGATCAAAACCAGCCCTTCTTCGTCTGGCACAATGATGAGTGGCCATAATATGCGCTCTCAATGGGAGGATACCAGCTGAAATGAGCTTGACTTCTTCATCTCATTCCAGCGAAGAATGCTGTTCCACCAAGAACGATTCTTCAAGAATGCCTTCGAGTTTGACAACAATCCAGACATGATCAGCGCCGCGATGCGGAAGCAGGACAGAAGCTCCACAGACCTAGATGGGAAAGAGGGAGCAAAGTTTGGAAATGATCCAGATCTATCTCCTGGGGGTATTGATGCTCTTAATGCCACACCAGGTGGGAGATTTCAGTGACGCGAAGGCCGACAGGGCGTACCGATCAGTGCATCTAGTATTTTTTAGGTTAAGAAGCTCATGTGATTCAAGATTACAGACGCATGCTAACGGCGAAGGCAGTTGAGAAGGAGGAGCTTGAACAGCATTGCCAGAGGGAAAAACGAACCGATAAGGGAAGTATTGGGGCCCATGTGCAACGCTTGATGCAGGGCTGTAGCAGAAAGGAGTGATTGCAGCTCATGCAGACCCTTCTCTACTCAATTCTGTGGTCAACATTAGTGGTCAGGAATTACTAGCGCTACTTAATATTGGCTGCGGTGGATGCTACATCGGTGGCCATGGGTAGGAGGCGGAACCTTATTGCTTATTAGTTTGCACAGCCACTGCGGCAACGCTTTAAGAGTGGCAGACAGGAAACAAGCTTCAACAAAAGGATGGATGTTAGCTGCTGGCGTAAGCCTAGCATGAATCATATTACCATGATCCAGCACCTATAGGCTGGATCAGTTCACCACGACATGTTCCTAGCCATGCCGTTATTGGTCCAATGGAGGGCAACCATGAGCCCGCCTGAGAACACGATCGAGGCCTATGTGCCAGGAAGCAATGCGAGAGTGCTCTCCCCAGCGCTCCCAAGCGCATTTGCATCTTCTGTGATAAGAGATGTAGAAGGGTGCCCCAAGGAATAAGGGAAGGGAAGTCTCCTAGGCAGTGAACAAGCGCTACAGGAAAGAAATGAGAAAGGCCATCACTCCATCGTGACTGTTTCAGGAAGATTGAGGGTTCGATATATTTTATCCAATTAATACCCGAAGAACAGCAGAAGCGGATGCAATTGTAGGAAGATTTCTTAGCGGTACTAAGTACCACGGAAGTTCCAACGGGCCGGCTATTCGCTGCAGCCCCAATGCATCGCGTCCAACTTATTTGAGGAGCGGCCCCATTATTTGTTCCAAGGCACCGGCCATTCCCATTATCATAAAGGGGAAATCGAGGGGAAAGCAGACAAAACGCTACGAAAAGGCAAGGTTCAACCAACTAGTGCCTATAAGGGACGAACATTGAGCATTGTTCAGCAGTATATTCTCGCCTTGACTTTGTTGAGGTCCCAATATTTCTGAAAATGCATTCCCGCATCAAAAGGGGGCAAGGGGAATCGCAACTTACATTATGCAGTCCGGTCAGCCCAGGTCCACGCGCCCGGACATCTGGGCCCCCGATGCCTATAGGTGTGACACGTGACAGTCACCTTTCCGCAATTCTTATTTTAATTAACTAACCCAGTTGAACCTCACAAAGGCCCTCGGATAAGACCGAGGACTCTCTTTACAGCGGGCCTCCGGCTGCTGGGCAGTGTCAACATTGAAAGCCTGCTCTGCGTAGCGTTATGGAAACAAGATGCAAAACTTGATGGTGGCGGAATCGTTACAGTTATGCGCAGCCACTTGGCCGTAACAGGTCTTTTCAGATTTGAAAGTCAGCGTTTGTAAGAATAAGTGATCGCTCCTCTGGGCCCACCCTGAAAAAGTGCATTACGTCGTTTGGCGTGGTTCCAATAAATCGCTTTCTTCCTCCATCGCACGACCTGGGTCACTAATTTGCTCATTCTCTCCAGAGAGTTCTTTAGACGATTCGGCATCTTTGTCGCTGTGGATGCTGCCAGCAGAGGCTTCAGCCTCTTCCACAGAGGCTACGAGAGAATTCTCCGTTGAGAAAGTTCCTGTGTGCCCTCCGCCATCATCCGCTTCTCCAATATCGCTCCCCTGCTCTTCCCCTCCAAGACGGTCATTGTAATCTTGAATCATTTGTTTGTACTCTAGCATCTGCTGGCGTGCTGCAATTAGGTCCCTCTGCCGCTGTATATTGAGTACTTCTCTATACGCAGACATGGACGTGCCCCAGCGCCGCCAACTTTCGAGGCCCGCTAGCAACAGAAGAACGAAAACTACTGCTGCCACTAAAACTATTCCACCGATCGGTCGCATCAGCTCGTTTTCTTCTGTTGAATCATCTTCTGATGATGGCTGATCCGGCGGCACGGGAAAGTTAACAACGCTTACCTTGCAACCTTCACCGCTCACACAACTACGCGTTTCAAAAATACTAGAGGGACAGGCTTTACCTCCTGCAGAGGCTGCACGCAATATGTGCCAAACACGCATCTGCCGGCATCCAATGCACTCCGACCAGCGGGAGGGAGATGGATAACAATCTTCATCTCTCAGAAAGCTTGTGCCGAAAATCGAGTTGCAAAGTCCTTCTGCAGTTAACATTAAAAGTTACAAAATATACACGAGACAAGAGACTATATATATTAGGAGACAGCAAATTCAACAAGTCAGCGAAGATGCTCTCCGGCCTTACAGTGACAGTGAGTTCATTGCTGCGATGTTCAAAGCAAATAGCCTGTTGCATCTATGGCGGACCAGACGATACATCGGTGTGTATGAACCCAAATTATACCTTCTGCATGGTGTTAATAGTCTTTTAGGAATAGATAACAGATGGATACATGTGATAAATTTTTCCATAAAGGGTTCTACACACCCGCACAAGGCTCATGCTGGAAGAATTGACAGGGGACCCCCCCTTCCTTCTCCGTTTGGTAAACTTGCATAAACCTGCAACAGCATCACTAATACTGGGTAGCTCATTCCGTAGAATGGTTGTTCTCCACATATTTGCTTCTTAGAATGTGTATGAGGTTCGGTAGCCGCAGGTTGAGGCTAGCTCTCGCAAGCAAGAATCGGCTGCTGTGTTTTCGTGTAAGTCTATTATGCAGAGTTACAAATGTTACTGTACGTTCAAACCTCCATCCCACTTGCCTTTTCCGTCTACAATCAGCTTGGCAGGCTGTCCACTCGCTCCATGCTCCCTGGCAGTCAAGGCTGGCGTGAGAGTTCAGCCTTTGCACGAATGGAATGGTACAGGAGGGAGGACCCAAAAAGCCTCCCGTAGGGCAGGTTTCCAAAGGCATGCCGAACACTTGGAACTCGCCAATCCTGAAAGGCTGTGTTGCCTTAATGGTGAAGGTCTTAGCACGGTACAGTCGCAAGTCCATCGCCTCCCACACACTTTGCGCAGCCGGGGAGGGGGGCACACTTGTCTCCCATGTATGGATGTTTTCTCCACTATCATCCACAACCGATAGTGAGAATGCAAATGAACTTAGTTGGGATGTTGCCACGCCCGACTGCGCTGCTGCAGAAGCAAATGCTATGCGCACATGCCATACATCTACGGCACTGCTCATCTCAATAGTGGCCGTAGCTTCCCCATCCACCCCAACTTGGACCTGGGTTGAGGTGTCAAGCAGACTGTCCTGCCAGACTTCCAGCTCTTGCGGAATTTCACCGACACCTAAATCTTCATCAGATCTCATCAATGGTTCAACAAGACTGTACCCAGCAAATTTAGAAGGGTCGGGGTGCGGGGACTCTCTCGATTCAGCCACCTCCCGTACTCCAAAAGCTTCAGGTACCGACCTCACCGAATGTTTGTTAACTACTATGCTTCCAATCTCGGCACGGCTGCAAGGAGATTCGAGACAATGCCTCGCCAGCTCAGCGCCTGCTTGGAATGCACAAGGGGATCCCCCACGAGCAGCAACTTTCACTTGATAAGCATGTAACGAGACACAAAATTCAGAGCAGGTGGCCGAGGACAAGGGAGGGGACCACCTGAAACACAAAAACATCGAAGGTGCACGTATTTGCTTTTTTCCTCTGCAACTCTTTGACTAAATTTCCCGGTTGCCCTGAAAAAACGAAAATATGCAGCACGAAAAAAAGGGTTATTGCGGGATATAGAGGGTATATTGGGGGTCGCCCTTCACGGACACTCCCAAGCAGTCGCCTTCTGCGTAGAAACCGGTAACCCTTTGTACCGAAGCAATTCTTCCCGGAAGGTCTGCAGGAACATAGTAGAAGCTCTCATCCACAGAAAATCTTTTTGTAGTTAACATATTTATCCAGAGGACTGAATCTGGCCCCCTTTGTAGAGATGTTACCGTCCGCGTCGGGAGCAAAGAACCATGCAAAACACGCCGAATCTCTACTTGAGATTCCTCCCTCAGGGATCCGTCCCTGAGTCGCTCTTCAACATGGAGGATGTGGTTTACTGTATCATGATGCAGCAGCAATACGGAGGCGCTCCCCGCAGCAGAACAATGGAATGAGCGGTAAGCATTTGCATTGAAAATCCGCAGCGTCATTTCATTGTATGACCGGGTCCCTGATATGGGTATTTGCATGTATAGTAGCTGCCCCGGTCGCGAAGAAGAGAACTCCGGAAAAGACTTGTTATCCCACCATGGAAGGGGGGTAGTTTCCCAAGACGCATCGGAACTGCGTGTAAAGGGCCACGCCTGCCGACGTTGCTGCTTTGTATCTACTGCTGGCTCCTCAAGAGCAAGGAACAAGGCCCACTGGTCATAGAACACTGGCGCAACGCAGAAGCCCTTAATAGCAGCAGGTGACACGAACTTTGTTGATGGCAGTTGAAAACCACCCCCTGAAACAAATCTGATAGCACTATCTATAGGATTGCTGTAGAAATACGTCATATCGTTAGCTGTTGGATGCTCTGCGAAAATGGCGTCGGGGATTTTGGTATTCGCCACTTCAGGATTTTTGAGGCTCGAAATAAACGACGCTCCCTTATTTTCTTGTGCATTTGACAGCGAATCATAGTAAAACAGCACCTGCTGAAGCTTTTTCCTGCTCTCGTCTGCAACTGTATACTCGGCACCCCGCACGATGTAGTAACTTCTCACTGCTTCTGGTGGATAAAAGTTCTCGTGGTAGGCACCAGAGCGTGAGAGCCAAAGATTGTTTGGATACTGCACAGAAACTTGAGTCATTCTGCCGAATTCCCTTATTTGCAGTGTGTTGCTAAGAGAGCCAATGGCAAAGTGCTTGTGCACTCGACTACCATCTTTCCCTGGCCCAAGAAATACGAAAGAATCCCCATATGTGTGGGGGGTAAGGTTCGGACAATCCTGCGAGAGTTGGTTTTCTTCAATTGAAGTGAAATATTCAAGAGGCACGCCATCTTCTCCGCCGTTGTGTAGGCATAGAGGGCATTCGTGGCTGAGGGTTACAGACGGGGATCCAACAACGTACTCGAAACTTGATAAGATCTCGGGGGCTCGCACGTCGTAGAAGACAATTTCGCAAGGTAAATTAGAGTTGGCAACGCAACATTTAAGATAAACGCAGGCGGAAGGTAGCATGCGAGTAAAAGCCACGAAATAAGCTATATAGCCTTGCTCATCTATTCTGTATCCAAAAAATCGCGGCTCTTGGCGATCGCCTGCTGTCAAAGTTAATTCTGATCCTTCTGGCTCACCATCACTGCGTATCTCTATTCTCCTGGCAACACACATTTTTTGTCGTCTTTTGAGCAAGAGAGGAGTCTCATCGGGAACGGCAGTGACGAATCGGTTGCCGTCGAATCTCCAACCACGCAGCGTCGCGTCATTGTACGGGCAGTGATGGTAAACGACGTGAATGGAGCCATAATCTGTTGCGTCAATTAGGAGAGGCTCGGAATAAGGCTCTCCCGTATCCATGTACATGCTGTAGGGCTCATAAGAAACTCCATAGTCACTTGCTAAGCTATGGTTGCCCGCAAAAACAATCTCAAGCAGCTCTACCTTAGGGAGTGCTGCAATGTGCAGAACAAAGCCTGTTGACAGATTATGTCTATGATGCGTTTTTTCAGATGCTCCAAGATGCTTCCACGTTGTCAGAAAAACATCTTGTTGCGGAAACAAAATCATACAGGCAAGGAGAGCAATGAGCGCCTGTGCAGTCCGGGTAACTATTTGCCGAGCCGCCCTCCCCCAAAATGGGCCTTGTAGCCGATGTTTAAACATCTTAGTTTATTAGAAAATACAAGACTATCCGGCCGCACAATTGATTCGCCTGTACCATCCTTCGGAGCGGCTGCTAAGAATTTCAGTGTTTACCGAAGCAACGGAAGCCTTTAGCAATCAGAAGGCATCAATGAACGGCGAAGGTTTTGACCATGCTAGCGCCGAAGGACAGCCTTGAAAAGTAAGTATTCCATGGCTTGAAGCTATCTATTTAAGAGCAGAGAAAATATCCAAATGTCTCATCTAGGATGAGGTGTAGATGTAGATGAACTGAATTGCATTTCGGCATTTTCTGCCGATAGCCCTAGCTTTCAGTCGGAGCCGGTTCAGCTGAATTACATGTATATCAAGGCTCGACAAAATTGCGAATTCGCCTGCAATGACAGTTTATTCTTAGTTTTTGGTTGGTTGCAACTTATCTGCATACTCAATGTTGGAGCATAGGGTTATTCGACGAAACTCATAGCCTACAACAGATGCCTTGCAGAACACGTCCGGCTAGTTTTCAGTCCTCACGGTCCGTACCCTTATCCTTTTCCTTGTTTGAAACCCATGGCCTACTCTTCCAAGGGAGTTTGCAAGGAATTGAAATTTTAGTTTCAATAGATTTCGTCTTCGGCGGGTTCCTTAGTAAGCCTTTTCTCCTGCCTCACAGTGAACAGAGCCCTTCATTGCTGACTCTGCAGCGAAAAAAAACGCCTTCCGTCCGTTGCGTTGCTCAACGGAGACGAACGCGTTGTGTCTGAGGGACCACTGATTCCATTCGTCGTCCTCCCAAGCTACTTCATGTAATGCATCCAGCACAATGTTGAATCTGTACTTTTCGTGAATCAGTCGTGTTTGCCGGTGATCTCACCGAGGCTTGTATCCGCCTTATTTCGTAGTACTGTGTTCCGTATAAGCAGACTCCTCTTCATGCCTGCTTTCCCACAAAGCTAACATGAGAATACTCTACTAAGCTCTAGGCTATACTTGCAACAACTACCAGCCCCACACACTACGAAGCATCATTGTTTGCTTTTTAAAGGTCGGTTACAAGCTGACTAGCCCTCATGCCTGTCCTATAAAGGACAGGTTTTGCTCACTAATGAAGATAGGCTAAGTTCACTCTACATTTTAAACATCTACTGCTGTCCAAAGTCTCTGTTTGTAAGTGTGGACTGACATGTGCGATGTTGAGCCATGGGGCTGCCCCCTTTAAGCATGCAATGCTGCATGGGGCTGGAGGCCAGAAGCAATCACCTCATGGGACGTTTCTGACAAAATGCGGCATCTTCTCCTCAACCGAAGTAAAATATGATAGATTACATATCTTAACACGGAATATAATGGTCTCATCCATTCCGTACTCAGCTTCTGTATTCCGGTACGCTCATTTTCCCCTGCGATCAATATACTCAAAAAGTGTCATGCGGGTTCTTCACCTTATCCGAGGACAGCGGGAAGCTGCAAATGAAGCACATTATTTAGTATAAGAGTCCCCCAAAAGCCGATATTCCCCATTCGAGCCTCCTACCTTCCTGCAAACGACGGAAAAATGCCAAGGCTTGCTGCGACAGGGAGGCGGTCTGTACAGAATTGCAGCCTTGCCAGGTGCAATGAATGCTGCAAGGCAACCCCACATGGAAGGAGCTGCCCAGGTGGCGAACAGGAGATCACTGCAACGGGGGAGGCAAGCTGGTCTCGATAGGGGGCAACCCGAAAAGTCAAACGGAAAAGCCTGAGCAAATAATGGAGAGATCCGGACATCCCTAAAAGGGGACCTATCTGCAAAATACGAAAGGCCTGAATGCACCTTTGGTAATGAGCCTGAGCTATGGTACAGACAGCAAGTGTCATTTGCGGATGCAGTTTATACTGGCTACTGCTGCGGATTCGCGTGCTGCAGCCAATGGCCCGTGCAATTGTGGGCCCATAAAGCATTTACGTCTCTCTTTGCCTTCCGCCTGGATTAGGGTCTGCATTTTAATGCAAGCATCCAAATCTCAACAAGAGCATGTAAAGACAGGCAGGCAGATAACATCAGTGACCAGGTGAAACAAGTGCTCGGCCACTCCCAAAAGGCGGCCCGACAACGAAATGTGAACAAAGGGAAGGCACTCTCGGCGTTGGGCCTTCCGCAGGGTGTAAATCTCAATTGATTGGCGGTTAGCTTCTGTGAGCCGATAGATACAAAAGAATGAGCTCTTCTATGCACATGACAGAATATTCGTCAACAAAAAGGATATATGCACCTGCCTTGTACTGTGTGAGATATCCACCAGAGCTGTGTGCCTCCAGGCGATTGGCGCTGCATTCCCATTTTGTTTGGCATCTGTAAGTCGTTAAACGTGTGCCCAGAATAGCGGTCACATCCAGCTGTCATTCCCGCAAAGACAATGCTCTCGTTCTGCTCCGTGGGATCAAGGAAATACTGGACCATCTTGGGAAAACGCTATCAATAATAGCATCTCGTGTACTGAACTTTCACGACAATCACCGTAACCATGCCAACCTATCAGTTTGCCATTGTCGTTGCCCTTTAAAGAAGCGTGCTAGCGTGTACGAATGTAAGTTTTAGCGGTTATTATTGAGTACGAATGTAAGCTTTGACGGTCATTATTGAGTATGCACTCAATATGTTACCTAATCATTAAATACTAGAGGTATACATCTTGTTTTGATTCCAAATGAGGGTTCCTGAGAGTGCAACAAGATGCTGCGACACGCTAGACCGTCCCCTCTTCCCAGCCGCAGCCCTTTGGACCGCTGGGCCAGGAAGAATGGGGAAGGCAGTGCATTCGTTTCTTTGGGGAAAGAACAAAAATCTATATTGAGCCTATTGATGTTTTTTTAGTGAATATGAGTGTATCTTAAAGCACAGTAACAGTATACTTGCAACAGGGAGACAGGAGTTACTCTCCCGGAAAAATGCAGTGGCGACCTAGGGAGGTGCCCCACGGAGGAAAATCACTCGGTAATGGCTATCATCCAGTCTCTGTTTAAGAAATTATTAGGTTTGTCAGGGTGCACTTATCCCTTAACAGGTTCTACAGCAAGGCCTGGACTGAAGTGGGGCTGAGCGCCCACTTACCTGTAGCTTTCAATGGACCCGGTCCCTGCATTCGTCTTGGTCCCTCGCCACCCTATCCTGTGAGGGAGACCAGGACCTTACCTGAAACTCATCAGTGGGTACTGCTTGCGATTATGTTGTCGTTGGGGGCACAAGCCGCAGGAGCTGCGGTTGCGGTTCGGTGCACCCACTGGTGCTTCTGTTCAGGAGGGGCTGATACTTTCCGATGGAAGGTTCGACCAATAACTACTCCAGCAGCTAAATTTTGGTGCAGTCTGCTCCATGGATGACCTGCTGAGACGACTGTATAACTGCGCACCCTGAGAAAAACTCGCATTCCCGATATTCACCGGAAAAGTGATGCCCTCACTACCATTGGCATGCATCTCCTCCCCAAATGAATGATGCCAAGAGCAACTACAGCTATCAGGTGCGTTTCTAAGTTGCGTCCAGGATAGCAAGGAAGTCCCTCACTGCCCTAAAACCGTTGCTCGTGTAGTGGGCATCGCCCCCGGCTGCCTCTACTTCAGTGCTTCGTGTAGCTCCTCTGTACATTTTCACATAAGCACGAAAAGGCCGTTCAGTTGGGTCAGAAGGCCGTATAAGGAATCAGACTGACTCGGCGGCCCACGGTGCCCATGGGCGGGACGCCGCGGCGCCCTTGCACGGGGCCCGCGTCGCTGCTGCGAGCAGCAGCCGGGTCCTCGGACCAAGGCGCTAGCCAACCGGCAACTGACTGCTTCGATTGTAAGAACAAAGCCTTATTGACTATTCGTGTTTCTCTTCTTACTGTCTTTCTTACTGTATTAGGAGCTCAAATCCGGTACATTGTAGTGCCGGGCACTACACTGCGATTCTCACTGACAGCTCCAGCCCTCTGGATAGCTGCAGTATACTTACCCTGCCTGTCTATTCTCCCGTCTAAAGATTGCTTACTTAATTACAAAACATATATATGTTCCCTTTGCCTGTTAAATAGGCCTCTACAGGCCTAACTTGTGCACCATTGTAGTGGTCAAGCACTACAGCTCCCGTCATATTAAGATGATAAACGTGGAAACATTTTGCATGAACTGGAGTGGCTGTAAAGACATATTCCATTCAGTGAATGCGCTCGTTCTAATGAAGCGAGGCGCCCAACCGTTTGCAGCCTCCCCACCAGGGAACAGAAGCTGATCAACATAAGGGCTGAAACTTCGCCGACGTTTTTAAGAAAAATATTCAACACTTCATCTCTCCTCCGCTTCACCAAAAATCTGTCACAGCTAATCCCGGCCCCCCAGCTATATTAATAGTATTCGTAGCTCACGTCCGTGCCTCTCAATAGTTGATTGTTACCAACTGTAACGAGAGTCCTCCGTAATAGGTGAGGACCGTCGTGGACAGCGATAGAGGTAATGCACTTTCAATAGTAGAGGCAATATACTTCAAGTAAGATCTCCTTCAAAGCAGGGCAGCTTTAACTTCAAGGAGTCCTGTGCAGAACAGCAGAATGTCCTGGGGCTCGTGTGTTTTCAAGGGGCCGCATGCCATTAGGTGCAGCACACCTCGCTGCAACTTCCGCTGGAGGGCAGCAATGCAGAGGGCACTAACGGCTGTCTTTTCAGGCACATCCGGGCTGTATCAGTGCAGTATAATTTGTAACTACTCGCCCACAGTTCCTGGGTGGAGTCTGGCGCCAGTGTAAGCAGGAGGCCAGGCTTAACTGCACGACAGACTAGTCAAACTACTTCATACGTTAAGCAGAAATGGCATATGCCATTCAATACCCGTGCCATTGTTGTCCGCTGGTGTGGTACGGAGTGAAGAAAAGTGCACTGCCTTTTCGCTGCTTAAGTAGCACTTAATTTGTTGTTTGTGCCTCTAACGAAATTGTATATACTTCCATGCCAACGGTATATAATCCCGAAGCCCCTGTTCTGAGCCTTGGCCTAGGACGCTCGCTAGTGGCAATCCCGTGAGAGCCTTTACGCAAGGAGACCATGATGCAGCCCTTTCTGATCTACAGGCCTTTCGAACATACCAATGAGGATACCTAGGGCTTCAGTGAAGTAGATTGACCCGTCAGACCTCTCAGCACCCTTTGCTTCGAGCGCATTCAGCATATGCAACATAAAAACATGCATCCCCGTACCCCCTTCCAATTGTTGCACAACCGCCGTAGAGAATTTCGAGGTAATTGGTCTCTCAGTAGCCAAGATACAACCAGAATAATTGGTTCATGAACCCACATAGAGGAGCGGACCCCAATGCGCTAGCGCCCCCTTTCGCCCCCCGGACAGCAAACGGCATCCTACGGCGAACCCCCTGGGGAGGGGCAGAATGAGTCGGGCCACCAAGAGTCCTAACTGCAAACACACACCGGGAAAAGTAACGCTCGGGCCCTTTGAGCGTACACGCCCGGGTTTAGTTCGAGCATCGGCCGGGGCCGCTTGACAGCCAACGCTTCCGTTGGAAACCGCGCTTCGCCGCAGGCTTCCCCATCCAGCAAAAATACAGCTTAAAGCAGCGCCAACGGTCCGTATCTGCCAAGGTAAGCTTGGGCCTTATTGCTTCACACAGGAGATCTGCAGGGAGCCGTTGTATATCGTAGTTTGTACGTTTGTACATGTACGTGCACCAAACCCTTGTATGGCTCGTAGATGCACGCAGTCGGTTCATATCGTCAATGCCACCAAAGCCTTCGTGGCTGGCGCAGCAAGAAATGTTCCCATTACGCACCAGGCTATATGCCGAAAACTACCCTACCGTTAAAGGCTTTGGAGAACGAATGATCCATTATGCCGCCAGTCAGCAGTCCAGATGCTTTTGATGAACGCCTGGTATCAATGAGGGGTCCCCGCTTGTTCAGTTACTGACGGCAAATTTGCGTTCCGCTGAGATATTGGCATGGAAGATGGCCACGGCATCTGCTTCCTCCAGTGCATAATTGCGATGAAAGCTTGATCGAGTGTTTGCAGGCTGCAGCATGTGCACTCTGCTCATGCAGATTCAATGTGTGTATGCATGCTGCGTGTAAAAACTATACAGCTCTCAAAAAAGCGACGTCGAAGGAACGGCAGTTCTTGTCAATCATGCCGCAGTGCTTGTAGTCAACGCCTGCAGGAACTATGAGGCACGCAGCCCCATCACGCAAAAATGCAAGGGCGCTCCTTGCGCGTTAGGAAATGGTAAAATGCCCATCAAAATCGGCTGTGGGGCATAGAACAGGTAAAAGGCAGACAATGAAACAATCTATCGCCGAAAACACGGCAGAGCTTGCTGCTCTTTGACAAGCTCAAGGCCATCCTTGAATCGTGGTGTAAGCCCACGTTCGCCATTACCAAGCTCTGCATTCTTGCTCTTGCTCGTTTCATAGGCACAAAATAATTGTGCGGACAGATTTGAAAAGGCGCCGCTGTTGGAGAAGGGCTGCAGGAAGTCAACTATTTCGCCGCTGTTCACATAGCAGTTCTTCTATTTGCGTGTAGTAGGTGCGCATGGCTGCAGCTGCCGCTGTCATCTCGCTTACTGTCCCTGACGATTCCGCTTTCGCTTTTGCTGCATTAAAATTCCTCTGCAAAGCATGCATCTTTTCCTGGTCAGCATGCGCATAATCAGGGTCTACTGTTATGGTGGCTTCCTCTTTTGCGATGTGAACGATGTCCTGCTGTAGAATATTTACTAGGTGTATACTCAGCAACTGCAGAAGAGCCTCTTCCTTCATATGGATTATGGAATTCCCGATAACCTTCAGTACTTCCAGCACCTGTGCAGCAGTCGACAATTTACCCACGGTTTGCAACTCGAGCAGTGCAGACTCGCCGTAACCCATTTCTTGTTCGGACTGCTCCATTGTTTGGTTCATCTTATCGCGGATATTTTCGGCAACGCGGGCATGCTGCTTCTGCATTATAGTTGCAGAAGGGAGGTGGCCCCTACGGATGACACTAGATACCCGTTCATCTACGTCGTAGTAGGCACGCTGCGTTACTTCATGCTTCTGAGCAAAAAGCTTGCGGTATTTGTCAATAAGTTCCCCCATGGCTTTCTTGTTCGCCTTGTCCAGGTCCTCAGCCTTTGGTTCGAATTCAGTGAGTATCCCCAATATCTTTTCAAGATGTGCAGACACCTCGTCCTCAACTTCTTGACTCGCAGTGCAAACAGCAAAAATGTCCCGCAGTGTCTCAGATGTCCGCAAGCTTTTGGAAGGGACCGACAGCTCGGATATGTTGACAGCGATGCCCTGTAGCTCCTTTTCAATGCCATCTAAAACCGCCTTCTTCTCGTTTACGGATGCCTCTTCCTTCGCCGAACGTGAAATATTCTCCAGTGAACCTTTGATTTGCTGTAGATGCATATGCGCCACGTCGAGGGACAGCTGGAGCCGCAAGCGCTTGGCTTCTCTTTCCGCCAGCATCGTCACCTTCAAGCCGCTAAGCGAGCCGCTCACCAAACCTTTCGCAAGCCGTCCCACGTGCTGCTGTGCCTCCACAGTGGAAAGCAAAGAATTAACCTTAAGGGCAGAAGACTGCAGCCACGTGCCATCCTCGTCATGCGCGAGCATCCCAGATCTCACCAGCTCTTCATGAATTGTTTTTGTGCGGACAAAGAGAGCCTCTGAAACGTTATACATTGAAGACAAAGACTGCAAAAATGGGCTCACTGCGGTTTCGTGGAGGGTCTCTAAAGACTTAATCTCCTCTATCGGGTTTGGATCATTGGCGTCAACGAGTGGATGGAGAGAAATAACTTTGTTTTCCTCTATACTGGCATCAGCATGTTTTATTATTTCCGTGTGCAGCACTTGCACACAATCCATTGCACCATCAAGCGATGCTTCCACCTCCTCCGCCGTCCCCCCTTCACGCTGCACTTTATCAGCTTTGTTCAGGTTTTCCTGCAGCCTCTCCATAAGTTCCGCAGCTGCTGGAGTTTTTAATGCAGCGGTTATCATTGAGGCAGACTTGGCCAAGCCTCTGACCTTCTCCAGTCGTTCATTCTTTTGCTGCTCCTCCTTGGGGGGGGCAACAAACCCCTGGGGATGCTCCGGAACAGAGCTCGAGGATCGCCGGCGGAACTGAAGTGCCACCGCAACAGATATACCGAAAGCGACTAGGATCGCTAAGCATCGACGGGCTGTGCGTCTGCCTTTGGATGAAGCTTTTACACCCAACGTAGTTTTCTGTAGACCTGCCTTTTCTGGAATGTTCTCCGATACATCGAAGAGGGTATTTCCCACTCCGAAACCTGACGCTCGATCCGAATTCCATGGATTCCCTTGGTGCGGTGTAGCTGAAGACGCCAAAATATCCACGGCAACGGCAAACCGGAAGATTTGCAATCCCACACCAAGTATCAGTACAAGAAGCAGACTCAGCGTTTTTCTCTCTCTCTGGAAACCCATTTTCTCAATTTTGGGAACAGGCTGTTTCTAGACTGGAGCTGTGGAGGAGAGCGCTGAGCGCCTCGTCATTCTAGGTTCGCTCCGCAAACTGCGTTTGCGAAGTAGTTTGCCTCGCAAAACTACGTATGCGAAACAAACTTAGAATGAAGAGGCTTTTGGAAGGTGGAAAGGAATGTGCAATGAGGCACGTTTGGACTACGCTTGCACCGCAAACGTAGTTTGTATCTGGCAAAGGTACCAGACGATGCTGCAAGGCCACGCGATTGTCCCGACATTCGGACTTCTAGCTCCGGCTCGTTAATTTGCTCAAATAGGAGCCAGAGAGCAGCAAATCATTCTTTAAACCACACCAGTGGGCCATACTGGACAAGCCCAACACAGCCTCCCAGATTTTATGGAGCCCCACTTCGGCCCGGGAGCTATGAAAGCCAAAAGGGCTCAGCTGTTCCTTCTCCTAGTTTAGGCTGCATATATACCAAGTTCAAGGACTAAATGTGAGCAAGTTAGTAAGATCCTTGCCAGAGTTCGTGAACGGGGGCGTGACTTTATTATATATTATGTGAAGCCTCTCTCCCCTACCAGATTGAGGGCCGACATGCCTACCAGTAGGTCGAGATAATTACCCTGGTGTTGCTGAAGAAGTTCTGATCGTTTAGATGTGAAGATACATGCAAATAGTTAGGAAAGGCGTTCCCGTTCAGGCCCAACAGTTCGTCCGTTCCAGTAATACCCCGTAACCCTTCGCTGTACCCGATTCGTACTCGCTGAACTGGACGGCCACACGCAGCAGCAGCGCTCGTGCGCTTGTGAAGCTGGCACAGGTACACCGTCAACTGAATAATTATCTTTACTATGTTTAGCAGCTTAAATGCCAAGAATCCCCAGTGAAAACCGCGCTGTGACCGGCCCGAGCGCCTTTGGAAGCAGCCACAACGGGCCCACGGGGAAGAGTAAGAATTACATTCCATTTCTATTGAAAGCTTGCCTAGCGAAATTTGCAGGCTGGGAGTGCCTGGCAGGTAATGTTAAGGTTAGTAATGCAAACTGGCCCCCTCCATACACACGAAAGGGAGCACGACTAGGGCTGCTGAAAGGTACATGCGAGTTGTTAAAATTCCGGCATGTAACGGTCTCTCATGTCAAATCGGCAGATCAGATCCTTTACTTTTGAAGCTTGGAACGTTTGGTGTCCCTGGGGTAAGTTTATAGTGAATACAACTGCCTTGTTAACCACGAGATCCGCCGAACATATAGTTAGAAGCCACAACGACTAGAGACTACTCTACGTTCGAATGTGCACTATGGGAGTGAAGTGCTCCAACTGGTTTTCATTTGCTTGTCACTAGTACTGGAGATTGCTTCACACCACTCACGTGCGACCACAGGTAGACAGCCCATTATGCCTCTAAAACCATGTGGTGCTACGATGCGTGCGTAGGATCCTCGTAGCGTAGGCTCGCCATGAGTTGCAGTAGGCCATCAGCATCCTCCCGCCTGTTTCACAAGCGTATTCGCGTAGATGTTACTACAAGCCCCGAATATCTCCCTTGCCCCCCACAGATTCTCTCTGTCCTCTTCAGTTCATCTACCTGCTGTAGGTCAGAGAGCCTTTTTGAGCTGCAATGGAACCAAAGGACTGAAGAAGTCGATTTCAGTCTCCCGTTGTCCTGGGCACTGCAAGAGGACGAATTGACGCTGCGACGAGCAGGGGGCCTGTCTTAAGTCACGAAGCACCTTGCTGCCGTCCCGTCCCTGCAGGAAAGTAACCCCAGAAGCGGAAGCACCCAAGCCCGCCTACTTGGTGCACTAAAAATGCATGAAATTGTAGAGCACATACTTCTCCCTTAGCACCCCACCTGCATTTCTTGAAATATTCCCACCAACTTCAGGCAGGCCATCTAAAATATGCCCCAATTTCCCTCAAGCAGCACATCCGCACATGCGCCGTGTTGCAAAACAACGCGCGGGTGGGGCAAAGGAATGGTAGATAACGCCAGAAGCGCCTCAGCCTTAACAGGGGAAGGATGATGCTGGCGACGTCTGTTAGCGGCATCTACCACTGCTCCGTGTATTCGCTGCTGCTTCTAGGCGTTCTACGAGTCCTTCGGTCTGCCGACAACAGGGAAAACACCGAACGGTGCTAGTGGCATCCATCACAGCTGCCTCTATTTGCTGCCGCTTCTTGGCGTCCTGCGATTCCTTCTGTTAGTGGCTGACTGGGAAAACGCCGACAGTACCCTCTGCCTGACCGACAAACCATTAGAGCACATGTGCTTAGATGCGAAAATCCAAGGCCGCTGTGGTGGCAAGATGTCCTCTTTGCTGCACCAGCTGATGCAGTTCTTCCTGCTCCTGCATAACCTTTCTGTCACTCTACCTCATCCTGCTACATACCTTGCTGCTGTAATTCAGCTATCCGTGGTCGAGTCCCTGCATCTCGCGGCACGGGCTGCAGCTTCTGCTGCTACTTCCCATTCTGAAACATCGGCTGCTGCTGTTCCTAATCTTACTGTTGTTGTTGCTGTTGTCACTGCCATTGTTTCTACTGCTCCTGGTTCCCTGCTTGGAAGCTTCACTGCTGCTGGTATTGTTGCGGTATTGGCTAGTGTTGTTGCTGACGTTGGGGCCGCCGCTGCACCCAGTGAAGGTACTGTGCTCCACCCGACGGGGTACCGACCCGCTTGTTGCCTGCCCAGCAGACAAACAGACGCTTACTATTCTCCACATTAGGTGAGGAGAAAGCCGCATTGTCACCAACGATTTTAAGGAAGATGTTGACATTCCCTGCACCCTTTTTCTCAAAACGCCTTCACAGCTAATAAAAGATATACACTAGACCTCCCACATGTAATGATTTTTTTCCACAGTTGGCTCCTAAACCTCTTGGGTTGTTGGCAAGTGTAACGAGAGCCCTGCGTCAAGGGTGAGTACCGTGATGGGTACCGTAGTGGTAAAACGAGTCAGATACTATTTCCGAAAAAGTAGCTGGCCTCCCCTTTAGTCTCCAGACGTCCAGTGTGCAACAGCACAATGGTCTGAGGCTGGTAGGGAGGGGAGAGGCTATATCATGTGTTGCACGATACCTTGCTGCAGCTCTCGCTGAGACACAGCCCCACACGCAGGCGTATCCCTGTCCACTATACTAAATGTGTTTAAACTGTACACAACTGTTAAATACTTTCCTGGACTGTAATGACAAACTTGTGCAGACGCAGAAATGCACATAGCAACTTCGGGCAGGCCATGGTACACAAAAGGAATCCGGTGCAGCGGAACGCCAAACTCAGCTCCGTCTTAACGCCCTTGTGTCCAGCAAAGCCACGAGGAAGCAATGTCGAAAACCAACTTACCACAAAAAAGAAGCCAGCGTCGCAAGTCGTCAAGAGCGCAGATTCAACTATACTATGTGAAGGCTTCGGTTGCTGATTGCCCCCCAACTGGGGCCTGCTATCGCAGGATGCTAACCTGCTAGCACTGGTTGTCAGTTAATTTTTTCTATATCCTTGTTGAGGCGGATATCCTTGCTCACCTTCTCGGCTAGGTACGAGCCGCATGCATCAGCGGCCTCCTCTCGGAAGGTTTATTGGGGCTTTGGTAAGCAGTCCCTCAGTGGTTTCCCCTTACGACAAGCATAAAACCTTCATTTTTTCCCTCACCAACTGCCTATTATCGGCTGCTTAGTGCGAATCCAAATCCAGAGCCGCTGTTTCCGGCTTTGCCGTTCCTGTCGCGAATATGTCGTACGGCACAGGCACCGTGCTGCTGCCGATATTTCGGCGCACATTGATTGGCGTTTGTGGCCTCATCTCGGTTTATGTAACTTTGGAGCTCGCTGGGAAGCCTCTCTATGCCCAGGTCACAACCAAGCTTGCCAACGTGAGACCGACCCGGAGGGGAGCTGCGCATTTTCTCTTTTTTGTCGTCTTTCCGCCCTCTCTAAACCACGCGCATCCACCATCTGTGTAGCCTAAACCTGCAGAAGAAAAAGTTTAAAATGTGTTTTTTCGATGCTTTGCGTGTTTTTCCTCGACTTTCTGCGCGTGTACAAGTATCATCCTTCTCAGCATCTACCCTGTATTGACGACAATCCTCCCTGCTTTTAGATTCAGAGGCAGCCATTACCCTCAAATATACCCTTTTTATGGTTTAAGGAGTATATTTGATGCATCATGCGTGCCTTACTAAATCGCCCCCATGGCTGCATGGCAGAGTCCCGAGGGAACGCCCGGAGGGCTATCAGGCTGAGTGAATTTAGTATAGTACACGTACATGAGTGCGGGTGCACGCATATGCGTATGTGCATGCATCCCTGCGTCGTTGTGTGCATTCAGATGGGCAAGGAAGCTTCGAGCAGGGGCCCCGCTCCAGGAGGTCACTAAGATTCCAAAAAGACTTTTCATGTATAACATATTTGTTGCCGCTCCTCCCGAACGTGTCCATCTGTAATCCCTGAAGTTATATCTCTTCCCTAACACTCCGTCTTTTTGTGGGGGAATGAGCTAGGTTCCCTGTGAGCATGTGTACTGTTTGCTGCACGGTGCACGAGCACGAGGTGTGTAAATTATGGTTATTGTTGGCCAGCAAGCTTATTGCCTTCTGTTATGACTTAAGGGACGGCAATCAGCGTGCTAGCCAACGGCAACCCTTTGTTTCCATTCTGCTAGACCTTCACGCTACCCTCAAGGGCACTGCAATTTCTGGAGCTGCGGAGTTTATCGCCATCTACTGGTGTAAGCATGCGTATCACCCCAATTGTTGGCGCGTTGAAAGGACCCGCCAGAGTGCATGTGAAGAGCTGTGCCTCATGATATAAGGTTCAATACCTTGCACAGGAAGTAGATACACCCAGTCTAGCATATTCCCTTTTCCTTTGTAGTCGCTAGCTCTGCCAGGCACCATAGCGTCTGCACATTTTGTGCGCTAGACCACGTATTTATATATGCTTTATGCAGAGTAAAATTATTGCAAATGTGTGGGGATTGAAGGCCTCCCCTTCTGGGCAGGCTCGCACATGGCGTTTCTGTGCTGCCGTGGAAGGGGTGGCGAAAGGCGTCACGGCGTGCGTGATGCAACCCAAGCTCAGTACGTACACCGACTCGCTCAGAAACCAAGTGGCCACAGGGGAAAAGCTCGGCAATACCGACGCATTCTTTGCAGTTGCTGCAGTGTCTGTAGACATATTTACCTTAGATGTGAGAGTTTATGGCCTTCCTGGGTTCTTCGTTGCACGTTTGAGGCAGGTCTGCTCCTTCATTCCTTGAACACAGATTCCCTGCGACAATCTCACCGAAGGTGGGCCCTAAAGTCCTCTGTGCGTGGGGTATGTGGCTGTGCTCTGCTTCGCCTGATAGTATGGGTTTTACGCGTTAGTGACAGAGGCTCAGGGGGATGTTTGCCCGTGGAAGCTAACAGGCTCCAGTGCGTGCGCATCAACTGAAAATGACAATGCTGTTCCTGCCATGTTTTGCAAGAAGCATGCAAATACAAAGGAACCTGGGAGGCTTTCATTGCGAATCTCGGACGGAATGGAATGAGATTGATGCTTTCTGCCGCTCCTCTGCTGACTCCCGCTATAGGGAGACGCGCTGTTTGCGTTGCATTTTTTTCTTTGTCCCCAGCTGGGGATCTTTAGCGCACGAAGCTTGACTCAGTGCATTAGTATCCCATGAGAGTTGCTCATTCTCCACAGAGGCACTACCAGAGGCCTGATGAGCGATAGTACGGCTCCTCATAGGAAAGGGCGTCAGTATTTGTGCACGTGCACACGTATTGTGCTTGTATGGTAGCAGTCTTCGACCTCCAGTGACTGATAGCGATAGTATAACAGATTATGTAGGGGCAACTGCATTAAAGCGCTGAGCACTAGCGCTCGTGTGGGGGAAATTAAAGCTCGGGAGACTGAGCCGCGGTGCTCCCAAGACGCGACTGGCTACTGGACTCTTATAGGCCAAATGGGCTCCCTGTGCACTTCGGGGAAGGTTGCGCGTACCTGCTCCATTACATTCCGACGCCTATGTTGTACATTTGGGAATTCTCAAATGGAGGGTGCCCAGTGCTAGTTCGTATGTTACTTTTTGGAGTTGAAATCGTTGACGCGATACTACTCTGGCTTCTTGTTCGCCGTAATAAGGCGAGGTCTACTTACGGCATAGGAGACCATTGGGTCGTAGGTGCGGTTCTGGTGTACGGAATGCGTCCAGGCTTTATTAGCCTTTCCACGCTTGCTTCTGATGCATCCTGTTGTCGAAGAACATATTTCCCGGTATATTCACTGAAGTAAGG
>CAJFCZ010000075.1:0-34826 GCA_904066245.1 Eimeria sp. OTU-Y
TATATACGTATGCAGACAAAAATATTAACATATTTGTCTGTGTACGTGTACGCATATGATAAAACTTGTAAATAGAGCGCAAATACTCTAAAAAAAAGTCCCTGTCAACATGAAAGCGGCTGTATCCCCGTGTATGGCACGCAGCGTTCCTCACTAAGCTAACTCGGGAACATCCACCCCACAGAAATCATTTTAGGCAGAAACTGCAGGGAAGAACATACGAGGCCGGCACAGCCGTCGCAGGGCCTGCAGCGTGACGGGGTATATGCGATGGCGCTCCGTCTATTGATACACATTTGGACAGCGTAAACCTGTCCAGTCAGGAGCAATCACACCACTGGCAGGCACAGTTACGCCTTCCCGTGATTTCACAAAACACGAATGACGGGTGGGCGACAACCACGCGCTTGCTCGCCTGGTGCAGTGTGTATCCCATATAACTACGTACGGCTTGCACTGCCGCCACAGGCGGATTGCCACTGCAGCTGTACGTAAATCCGAAGCTACATGGGAAGCTGCAGGTCCCGAGATCCCCCGCACTTGAATACTTTTCGCAGTACTTGCCACGCGGCTTGCCCCATGAACTTGAGCATGTGGGAGCCGCCCGGGATGTATGACACCAGGAAAGAAGTCAACCCGCACAACTGTAAGACCGAAAAAACAAGGGTGAGCACATATGACTTGGCCATTAAAGTGGCGTACAGCGTTAGGAACAAAGAAGAGAAGTAAACCGCTGTGAACGGAAGCCTGCACGGACACACACACACACCGCACGGAAAATCACAATATATGAGGAACTGTGGCGACCGCTGTTCATGTCCTCGTGCTCAGATGCACCGTAAGTATTCCCACATTAAAAAAAACACATGCAGAATTGCCGCGGGTAAACATTATAAAGCGTGTTTGATGCGGAGACGAGGGAAACGACGTTGCAAGTTGATGCCGCGTTGGTGCTAACCTCGTGGGCTCAACAAGGTGTCGGAAGAGAGCAAAGACACCTCTTAAGAGCGCCAACGCCGAGAGAAAGCAAAGAGACCCCATTGTGAACAGCAGAGCAAACTTTGAGGGGGCGAATACGAGGAGGGGGAGGGTAAGGAATGCCAGGAACATAAAAAGCACGCCAACGGCCGCCACAACTCCGAACATCAGCATATTCTGCGAAGAGAGGGGGTTGTCTGAAATGGTGGCTCGGGTTGCATTGACGACCGAGTTAGCACCATCCAGCATACGAGTCGCTCCATCCTTCACTGCTGACAAACCAGACTGTAGGAGGCCGTTTGGTTCCTGTGAGCGTGGAGGAGGCTTCATAGATCCGCTTGGAACCCTTCCCGGGATTCCCCAAAGTCCACCGCCTGTGGGCACCTCGTTAGCGGCAACGCCTCCCGATTTCGTGCCTAGGATGTTGCCGAGGAACCCCGGCACTGCAGGTTTCCCCCCCGCTGAAGGGCTGCGCATTGGGGCCCCATCCAGTGACACCATTGCGTAGCCCTTTTTATCCTGCTGCTGCGTGCCTCCATAGAATGACAGGCTGTTTGCAAAGTCTCCAAAGCTCTGCTGGGACCCCATCATCTTCGCTGGCTGGCCAAATGAGCCAAGGATGAGCAGCTAGGATGAGAAGCTAGTGAGCGAAACGCTCACAAATAGAATGTATATGAGACGGTTCAATGGCGAGAAAGAGGTGCGTTCCAAGACAGAGAGCCCGATGGGCGATCGTACACACGACGCTTCCAAACGCCGCATGGATTCGCCCTTGTCTAAGCTGACTGACCTGCAAAGCGTTGCACGAAGAAAGCTGGGACAGATAACACAGCAGCGGAAGTCCTTATAGGATAACAAAAACTCCTAACGGATACGGGGCCTCCTGAGCTCTCTAAACGCAAGAGATGGTGGAGTCCAGCCCGCAGTGAAGACTGACTTGTGGCGGGCTGGCGTGAGAAGGAGCCGCGACATTGAGTGCCTCTCGTCGGCCGGCTGCTCCTAACGCGATACAAGGAAGGAAGCAGTACAATATATAATGCATGGTTATAAATTATACTATATTTGCTTGGCATCAATAACCAAGCAGCATAATAAGGCTCTTTACCCTGCTGCGTAATGCTGCTCAGTGACGCTGCGTAACTTTCCGTTCGCTGCTGAAGGTAATGATGCGTTAAAAAGTTAGGAATTTCTTACTGACAATGATCATCTTTTTAACTCCCTAAATAAGACCTCAGTGCTTTGAGTCCTCGTCCTATTACGGCATATGCGCGTTCTTCTGGCTCTTTCTCAGTGCCGGCGGCGAGTAAGACTCAGCCATCCCAGGTCCAACCCAATATGGGTGTTGTTACTTACCGGCTAGCCTGCGTATTTTTTTTATTATGGCCATTTGCTGGTCTCTACTGCCTCTCCCTGCCTTCGAATGATTAGCTTCGTGGCTAATAGTTTTACTACTTGCAGGGTGCAGGGTCCTCAGTCATCGGCCTATATTTGCAGTCTCTACCCTATAGTTTCTAGGTTAATTAACTAATATCGCATGAACTTACATACGAGGACAAGCCCCTTCCCGATTTCTGTAACGTGTAGGCCAGCCACCTCTTTCCTCAGTAGGGCGACCTACTGATGAACTATTGTTATCCATCCGTTATATTCATTTGCTGTTATCCAAAGCCATCCATTCATTTCTAGCATGGTGGGTCAGAGGCTCTGTATGCATTCATTTTCCCTGTGACCTGCGCAACGACCAAAGTTTAGCCTAATGGGAAGCCCCCAAAACTAATAGTATTCTCTGCTGGCCTGCTCTCACCTCAGGTCCTCTCCTACTTGTTGTTGCTGCTAAACCTTAACATAACGCTGGGAAATGCTTCTTCTGCATATTGTTGTATGCGTAGAGGCGTAACTATCGACTTTCCCACCTATTATATTGGTAATGCTCGTACCTCAAACAACTGTCTGCGTAGGCGTGTAGATTATTTCGTTTGGCAGTTTTGTCACTGCTGCTGCTCATGCACTAGAGGTGACTTTGAAGTGACACTCAAAAGTTATGGTAGGATTTACCTGTTGATGGTATGGCACTCACTAGTGTATGCGCCTGCCACCGAACCGGTGTAAGTCACCGTCAGGCTGTTTCCTTTTCTCCCCTTTCAACCACTCCCGAGAAGTGAGCTGATTGTTGTCCACTAAGCACAGAAGGCCGCTCTTAGCCACCTTTGCAAGGTGTCGTTGTCTAATGGGTCAGCCACTTTGCAAAGTCACGCACTAGTATATTAAGCACTAGCATGGCTGCCGTTAACTGCAATGCTCCCGGAAGTACAATTGCTCATAGAGTGGGGCGCATGGCACACGATGCCCCCATGGCATAGCAACTGCCACACCTGGTGGCCCACTACACCTTGCTTGACAAAATTCACACAATAGAGATGCAAGTGCACAAACTACCGCTATTATGGGGCAAGCGTGGAAATGGTTTAAAAGCCACATCCTACCGGCAGAATAGGAGTCTCATGATTTGAAGGAAGCAGGCCCCGATACCAAACCTTTTCAATGAACTTTGCTCTGCGTGAAGCACTACTTAAGACCTAGAGTGGTGTGACAGTATGGCTTGGTTAGCCACTGCTGGTGCAGCCATTCTTTCCACCTAAGTACCTGCCGCTTTCAGTCAGTGGAAATCGAATTTCCCGCTGCAGAAGACTGATTGCTCGTAGTGCCTGCGCAGTCACAAATAGAAGGGCGCAAGTAGTTGGCCGTTTTGGCACAGATGCCAATTCCATTCATTGGGCTACGAATACACGCTATAGCTGTACCCACAGTAGTTTCTACAAGTCCCAACCACCCAATCGGTATTCTACATCAACTCACTTGCACAAGGGCCCCGGTGTGCAAACTGAGCACCGGCACAATCAAGAGCGCATCTGCTGGGATGAGTTTTGTTCTGTGTATCGCAGACAGGCTTGAACTCGCGAACGCAAAAGCAACCTGAGAAACGTACCAAGATATTGCAGAGTAATCATAAAGTACAGCGCTGTAGAGGGAACAAAGAGCTGTTCCTGTCCTTTAACGACGCTAGTTCTAGGCATTTCGATCGCAAGTCGAAGTGAGGTGTATTGGAGCGTGTCGCGCACCGTCTGAATCATTACAAGCGCCACTGTAGGCAAGAGTTGCACCCTGACACCTCATTCTGCACGCGCTAGAGTGCGTTTGCCCCTGCGTGTCGCATACAGGGCTGTGCACCTCGGGGCAGACGCACCCTGCAAAGTCAACCGCACAGCCGTAAACCTGGTTTATAGAATCGTGACCTGTAATTACCTTTTCTCACGCCATTTATGGGACAGTTAACTTGGGCAGCAGCCAAAGGCGCTTCTTGTTTCCTGGCTACATCCTGTAGCTACTGCCCAAGAAAGCGTACGTTCAAGCCACGTAGATAAAGCAACGGCAACCGGACAAAGTTGGTTGAGAAGTGCTTTTAAAACACTGGAACATTTGAGGCATGCTGTGGCGCAACTGTGCCTTGGCAGAACACGCAAAATATATCCTACCTGAATTGTCTTGGCAAGCACCTTGATGTGCGAGGGTCTTGTTCTGGCAACTCATTCTACAGATATTACTGTGTGTTGTATTCTCTGTATCGCACACTGGTTGATACAGATCTGGGCAAACGCAGTCTGCATAGCCAATAACCACAAGATGGCACACGCAGAAACCAAAAGCAACAACATGCTTCTCAAAAATAAGGCACCTCTAAAGTTTCAAACAGGTACTGTGTTTACGTGCAGATGTTGCTCATACAAGTCTAAGCAAACTTAACAGAAGAAAGGTGCACACTGTCTCCTGAGACGGTCTCTATGCAACGCCCACAGTACGGCGAAATGCTGCTGTGGGTTGGCAATCTTTCCCTTACCTAAAAGCCTCCTGCAGGCACCATCGTACGAATAGGTTTTACCGCTGCACTGCAAAAGGCAGGCATTGTCGTGTGTTGTATCTTCAGTGTCACACACTGGATTATACACCTCCGGGCAAGCACATTCTGCATATTCAAAAGCCACAGAATGGCAAGCAACGGTCAGCAGCATGCCTCACTCTCTGGGTATATCCCGCGGGTGCGTGCGTATGCTTCCTTACTACTTGAAAGAGGGCAGGAAAGATAAAACGAAAAGTGAGGTGACAAGGATGATCCCTACCTCTGGTGTTGACGTTGCTACAAGGGCCATCGTAGGCAAACCTTCCGTTGTTGCAACGCATAAAACATCTGTTCCGGTGGGTGTTGCCTTGCGTGTCACACACGGGATTCCGTTGGTTGGGGCATTGGCACCCTGAAGATAAAATAACAAAAACACGGTGCTGCCCCACTTTACCTGGCCCACCGCATTCTCCAGCGGCCCGAGGCCACAGTGGACTTTGTCGGCTTTCCCAAGCTTAGAATCATCGACCTACACTACAGCAAGCCACAACGGTCTACATAGGCAAGAATATTTCCTTTTCATAACAACTAGCAAGCATTATTGTGTTCGTTGCCTTCGGTGCCATATATTAGGGTCTTTGTGATTCTTGCTAGTGCAGGGTGGTGGCTTCTTTCCTGCTGCACAGCCCCAGGAAAGATGCTACCACTAGAACGTATGAAGCCAACAGGTGTGGCTTGCGGAACTACTGACACGTATGTTTAATACTTGCAGGGGCGCAAGCCGCCACAGGGGCCATAACAAGCGACAAAAAGCTGCAGTCAGGAAACACTAAAACATGGAAGAAAGTGCTTTGCAGTGCGCGTTTCTCCTTAGGGTGCCTAGTTTGCCTTGCTAACCTGAGCTACCTGGTCTTCCAGGTCGTCTTGGAGGACAAACACCGTGATGGGCTATTCGGACTCCTGCCTGCCGAGCCAGGCAATTATTTCCGTATGTTCTTCCGTTAAGGCCACAGACTGGCCGGTAGATCCAAGGGCACGAAAGACCTGGGGATATATTTAGCAGACAACGCAGGCTATTAGGAACGGAATAAACACTAATATATAGGGCCTAAACGTTTACTGCTTAAAATGCAGCCAGGTGCCAGATAGTTCGATCACAAGGGAAGGCTGGAATCTAGGCCCCGGAAACTCATTTAAGTGCGGGCTAAGGAGGTTGGGTACCCAACCTGTCGATGAAGCAGAACCCCTGCAGGGCCCCAAGTGAAGCAATGCAACTCCGATGCAATTCAAGTAGCAGCGGTTTCTGTACGTGTTGAAGTTCCTCCCGCACACGGGATTCCGCGCAAGAGAACAGCCACAGTCTGAAGGCGCAAAAGGACTTGGGCATTATAAACAGTGCGGCTTAATTCAATGCTCGCCTCCGGTGAAAGGCTGATGAGGCGTTCAACGAAGCGTCGTACCTCTTGCTGTCGAAGCTGACGCCGTTGTGGCTGCACACATAAGTGTGAGAAGAAACGAAAGCTTCAAGGGAGAAACCATATTTGGAGGCTTGTATCCGATGGCTTACTGAAAAGCCAGAGGCTGGCCTGGCCTTTAGTCCCTTCTGTACGATGAAGGAATCAGTTGCTACCTGCAAGCTGGTGGGACAGGAGAACCACCGGTCCGGGCAAGCCGCCAGAGACTGGTTCCTTTGTGTATGTTGTTAGACGATAGAGCTGTGTTTTAACCGCTTCCAGTTTATAATTCCGTAGATTTACACTGCTGGAGGAGACGATGTCACGGAAGCCTGGCGGGCGAGCTCACTGCGGGCCTAGAACCTAGCCGAATATTGTTGCGTTTGCTTCAGGTGACAGCAGCGAGTTAAACTAAAATTCCTAATTACCGCATAAAGCAAAAACGTTTTGCTTTTTTCTCCGACTTAATCGAACGTTCAATTTGCCTCTGGTGACTGGCGGCACGCCAGTGCCGTCGATAAGCGGTCGAGTGACCCTTAGACGGCTTTGTAACCAGCTCACACGCTTCTCCGCGAATGAGCATTTAAATGCAGTAGACATAAAATAATGACTACCGTTTGATAAAGCATTACGGATGCCTCAAACCCAGGTTCTTCACCCCACACTGTTGCTGGTTCCCCCAAGACAGAAACAACCCTTTGCATGGGCCCATTGCCGCCTTGCGACGGCCTAGCAGCAATGAAGTCAGGCAACTCATCAAGGTGTAATGCAAGTGTACAAGGTGTATAGTAACTAACCATAGAAACTATACGGTCCTCAGCGCTCTGAAGGCCACTCTCCCTCAATACGCCAGCGACCCAGCTGGGGAATTATACACGCTAGTGATGCACCCCGCGTATCAACCGGGATAGCTATTCATGAAACCCTGAGGATTGGCAAGGCCTAGCAACTACCCACCCTGTCAAAAGCGCGCTAGTCTAAATAGCTAATACCTAAGCCCAAGCCCCTACCCTAAGCCCGAAAAGTCGCTGCGAACAGTCTTGTTACCTTCGTAAATGTTGCCCATGAGGGCCTACACCCGAATACTCCATATACAATGCTAGACACAAAAAGACAAAGTCCTTCGATTTTGGGTGCAGTGACCATTCACAGAGTTTCTCTGCATGATCCTATGCCCTGCCGTAACGGTCTGCACAGCCACCTGCGGAGTTGGGTTTTGTCAGGAGCCAGCAAGCCACGCGTGCAAGATTGTTACCGCTACGCCTGTGCTTGCTGCGGTTGTTGTGTTTGCTGTGTTTGCTGTGTTTGCTGTGATTGCTGCTGTTGTTGTGCTGCCGCCTGGGTGAGGAGTTCCTGGAGATGTTGTTTGACAGACGTCAAGCGACCGTAGAGTTGCTGCAAAAACACGCATTAGGATTCCAACAGCTTCGTCACCTCTATATGAGAAGCAGAATGACTCGCCCATGACAGGCTCATGGACCATACCAAACGAGAGGATACCGAAGTTACGTCCCCCTTTCCTTTCCACTATCAACACCTGCGGCAAGTATCTGTATTACTGGCCCCCTTCTATATTTCACTACCACGGCAGATTAGAAACGCGTAGGGTGTGATGCGGAAGTCAGTTTGTGTTATCTCCAAGGTCTCTGCACTGGACTGCTAAGACGCACCTGGAGAAACAGGTGTTTAGCGCGTTCCTGCAAGACTTCCACTCGTTTCTCTTCTGTCCGGGTCTTCACTGCCTTCCGCTCCGACTCCTGCAGCTTAGTGAATGATGCAATGCGCGCGTCGAGCTGCAGTAGTTCAGCGCTCTTTTCGTCTGCACAGCACAGCGGCAACAAGGTTGTCAGCCCTCGTGAGAACTCGTCAATTTAAACAAATTGGCATGATTTGACGCTTGGAGCCTAACCGCTTTTGCAAACAGTAATGTGCCAACCTGCTTGGCTCTGGAACCAATAAGGCATCCAAAAAGTGTCTCAATGCCTATATCGTGTTTGAATTTAGCTGTCCTCGTATTATGTTTGAATACAGGTTTCCTCGCGTATGAATGCTTGGACCTCACTTATTGCCTTCACAAGTTCCTTCTGACGGTTGGTGTAACCCGTCGTCAGCACCTTATACTTTTTCTCTAGCTTCTTGGTTCGCTGCACAGCCGCGGCCAGGCCGTTTTTTAACGTTCCAACTTGGTGCGTATACACTTGGAGTCGCTCGCTCGGACTCAGGGTGGATGACGAGACGTACCTGTATAAACACAGCCATAATTTACTGCTGTAGTGCCTGCTCCAAGAAAGGCACCATCGTATCTTCCGCAACACCCCCCATTCCCACGGCATCTGCTTATCAGTCACGCGTAACAAATGAACGAGCAATTCCCGCTGGCTTCCCGCTCTTTGTTGCCTCTCCGTGTAACTGTGATGATGCCGGTTGATACCCAAAGAAGACAGGCTACCCAGTGTCGGCATTTGCGCTTGATTCTTACGATTTGGTTGCTGGGTTGAACACCAGCTGCGTCTCTAGCGTGTAGACAAGTTTGTCCAGTCTCGGGTAGTTCTCGTCTACGCCCCAAGAAGCCAACTCCGTTTCTATAAGTTCCCTTGCTGCCTGCTCACAGAAGTGCATGACCGTGCTGGCAGTCCCTACTGGAGTCTTCTGCATCCTGCACCCGTGCTTTAGTATAGCCCACCACAAGACGAGAGCGTGTCAAACATCTGCAAGCTGCACGGCCCAGCCTGTTCACAATACCTGCATTTCTTCCAAGCTGCACGGTTCGAGGTCCCCAACTGGCGGAGGCGGCTGCAAACACAAGTCACAGGGCGCCGAGAAGGCGGTGCTGGTGTAACAGTATGAGCCGGAGTCCAAGCATGGTAAGAGGGAGTAAGGGACTCAGAAGGCATAGATAGCTCACGTTAACCCCGCGAAATGGATGCTCGTAGCAGTCGTGTTGAACGAGCAGGGTCTGCATAACGAACACATAAACACTGAAGGTTTCACCAGCGTCCAGGAACAGAAGCAAGCCACCACACGACGGAACTACATGTACGACGGAAACGCAGGGGCTGTGTGCTTCTGGAATCGCTATTCTGCATGCCTACAGCCACACGCTATCTCTCAATTAATGAGCAGTATCAGGCACAAAGTAAAGAATGATATCGCCAGCTTTAGTGCAAGCCCAATCTGAGAGAAGTGAACACTTGCATCACTCGCCAGATGCGGATTTAACCCAAGGAAATACATGTTCTTTGCACGAATCAAGCTCCATCAACCCACCATAACGTTTTCAGTAAGAGAGGCGGCCTCGGAAATCGCTGCGACAGCCGCGTCCTTGCTTTCCTCAGTGATAATCGTGTCGTCATCCTGCTGTAGCTGCTGGTGCACGGCCGAAGCAATTGCCGACATCGCGTCGATAGGTGCAGTTAACGGCTTCGGTGGGGGAAGAATGGGCCTAGGAAGCTGCCGCTGCATCACTTGCGTCTGTTCCAAGAACCGCCTCCGCGCCGCCTCTGCTGCGCGTTGCGCCCGACGTTTCTCCACCTCTTCCATGTCCAGATCCTGCACGTGGCAAAACTCCCATAAGAGACCCCAGTCTTTCAAAGAGAGGCAACTCGAGGGATCGTTTTAGCATCAACATTAAAGCGAAGGGCTTCAGATTGAGTAACTGCTCAACGCGTCCACCGCCAGACAAAAGCAGGTCTGCCCCACTGTCCCGGTGAAACATTCTCAGACACATATTGGTAGCTGGGGATGCGAAGCTGTTTGAAGCCAGTCTTACCGCCTCAGACTCAAGAAGCTCCTTTTCCTCTTCAGTGATGTCATCCGGAATTTGTCCCGTGACATCGTTGCGCGGAGCAGGCAGGGAGGCGAGAGCGGTGCGCGCTTGGAGACGAGCAAGCTGCAACTCCGCTTTCGAACCCATCCCGCCACCCTCTGAAGCAGACCCAGCCTCGGATATGTCGTGGAGTGGCGTTGCACTGCTGCCGTGGCCCGTTGAGGTGATACGCGTGGCTGAACAATTAGCAGCGAACAGGAATCCAAATCAACATTCAAAACGGGCAACAGCACAGACCACCAAATTGGCGTGAAGATGAGCCCCAGCCCGTGGGCGAAACCACAGTGGTTTTGGTACGCTTTGATTCCGGTCCTTGCCCTACTGCACTCCAATATTCAGGCGGATAAAAATGAACAGACTTGCAAGTCGTTTGTGGCTGACCTGCAGATAGTGGAGTGTCAGATATGGTGCCAGTCAAACGGCTTCCACGGAGTTGCTGCTGCAAAGCGTTGGGGGTTCGAACGTCACCCGGCGTCAGCCCCTTCGCCCCCGGGACATCTTCTATTTGTGCATTTTCTTCCCCCTATGACGCATTTGAAAAAGCAAAGCTGTTGCTCGACGCCCCTACATCATCCCCCAGCCTTCCCCCGTCGGAAACCGTGAGCGGTGTGCAACTGGCTGGCGGGAAACTAGTTAAGCCAACACTACTGTAACATAATGTCCATTGTCCGCCAAACATGCAACCACGCTTGCGCGTCAAACTCTACTGGTTCGTCTCCTGGCCAGCACAATCCTCCGACACCTTATCTCCTTCTTAATCTTCACGATTCTGTCTGCTTACCTCCAGGGGTGTTTGAAGCCCAAGAAGCGCCAGCGCATTACGCGCCTCCTGCTGTACGCGTTCCGACCGTCGAGGAATGCGGGAAACAATCGTAGAAGGAGTAGACAGCCCTGCGGCAACAGAATTTGCACCTAAGTCAAGAAGTCAATCCACCGCCTAGCTGCAAGCCCAATACGCCAAGCGAGATGCACACTCTATCTCTTTTCTCTGCGAGATCATAATACTGTGCAGAATATTCCAAGTGGCCGATAATAAGCAAGAACTAGCCCTAACCTTGTGCCAGCAAAGTGGACGTCTCGTCGTGTCCATCAGAACCCGTCAGGAGTGAAGCCTCGGCACCAAGTCGCACCAACTCCTCCTGCAGATAACCGGAAACAGAAGCCCCTGCATTTGTTGCAGACTCCAATGATTTCTATGCCAACTGCTCCTTCGCAGTAACTAGTAAGAGTTGAATTAGCGCTGAAAATTAGGGGGAGAATGGGCGTAAGTTCCACAGGCCTACCAGCTCATGCTCCTTCAGCATGGGCTCCGGCAGGTTAAGCTTCATTTTCTTTGCAATGGCTTCTCTTTTCAGTTTTTCCTCCTGCATTTTTAAGTACTCATCAAGATGGTCTTCTCTCAGACGCTTCAGCTTCCTTGCATCTTCTTTTCTGAGCTTCTCTTCCTCTTGAGCGCGCATAGTCCCCTCCATGTGCTGAAGGCTGTTCACACACAATCATGCCCAAGCTCACTAAGGCAATCATTACACAGAATACCAATCCACACACGCCGCACAGCCTACTCATATATCTAGTTCAACAGAACACCGCAAGTACACTAGCAAGAAACGACGTCTTGGATGTCTCTTCGGCACAAACACGCTTCAAGACAAATATGCTCCTGCCTAGCTTGAAGGCACAGTATAGGCTACGCAAGTGGATGATATTGACTTATTACCTGATGTTGGCGAAGTTCAGATTCCCCTCTGGCTTCTCCTCTGATGGGACCTCGTAGAAACCTACGACCCCAACAGGCATTTCACAAGAGAGGTATGAAAGCTCAATCCGTTGCCTTCTCAGCAGAATTTATCACCAGCCCACCATACATCTCTTAAACAGCATAGACACACTGGACCCAGTAGAGAGTTGCACACTCATCCGCACTAGCACCAACGGTGTAACTGCAGTTGCTAGCACTAGACGCAAACCGGATGCAAACCTGGAGGCGGTTTCTCCTCAAAGGGAATCTCTTCGTATGGCTGGAAATTCTTCCTCGTCCTTCGCTTTGCCCCGGTAATGATCCCTGTTCACAAACAAGCATGACTCAATAAAGCCTGCAGCGCTACTGCTGCAGCTACTAGCGCAGATGCTTTTTCTACAGTTCAGAACGGTGATGACTACTGCTATCGACCCCGTCCTTGCACAGCAATGAATCACAGCACATGAACCCACCAGCCGCCTTCAACTCCCTCTTCTTCTGCAAGGCAGCCAGTCGGCGAGCCTCTTCAAGTTGTTTTTCTCTGGCCTGAGCCAAAAAAAACCAAAGCGTCAAAAAGCAGATATGGCTACTCAACTTTGTGCAGGCAGCTTCAGTTGTTAGGTCCGGTCTGCCCTTGCAGCCGTTTTATGCATGCCATGCAGTTCCATGTATTGGAAATCCCGGAGTGACCTCCACCTCATAGAGGCCCCGCCGTGACCTTCACCCCATAGACGCATCCCTAGCTCTACTATGCATGTGGAGCAATGTGAGGTTAAATGTGCACCGCCCACCTTCCGCTTCGCTTTCTTGCCTCGCGTGTTCGCTAGACGGGCTCTCGCCTCTTCAAGCATTTCCTTTTCATCCTCAGCCATGTCAATCGGATCTGCACAGATCGTAGAGATATGCAGGGGGAAAATGACGACTATGCTTCGACCTCCGCAGCCATAACTCAATACCCCGCCGCACGTCGCCCTTGGGGAACATTCGCTGTCACGTTAAACCCTAAGCTTTCAACCCTAATTCCTAAGCACCTAGTTCTAAGCCGTAGGTTCTAAGCCCTATGTTCTAAACTCTAAGTCTGAAGCGCTACGCCACCCACCGGCACGAGAGGGTTTGGTCTCAGGGTGCGGGTCAATCTCTCCCGGCCTCAGCCTTCGCGGGTCTTCTCTCCCTCGCTGCAACACCAAACACTCGAAAGTGCTAAGGACGTCCTGTTCGGAGGGCTATGATGCCGATGTGTCACACACCTTGTGAAACTGTAGCACATTTGTGTGGAAATGCAGCAATTGTAGCAGTAGCACATAGAAGCAGCAGTATCGGCAGCAGCTCGAGCACGTGCAAGCAGCTTGCGCAGCAGCAGCAGCAGCATCACAAAGTCTTACAAGAAAACCAACTCCTCGCCCTGGTGCCTTGCGGCTTCCCGGCGCCTGGGAGAATCCCGTACCGCTGGGTTTTCCCTCTTCCCCCTCCATTCCCTCTGCAGCAAAAACATTAAGTGGGCGCAGCCATGAAAACCTTCCTTTGGAGAGCGCGCAGGAATGCGTACGTGTCTGTCCCGAAAGGAGCAAACTCTGCATTGTTTGTATACCGCATGCGGTACAGCAGGTAACGGAAGAATCAGATGCTGGCGGCAGAAATGTGCAACTTGCCTTGTGCTTGATCCAGAAGCTCCTCATAGTGCATGAGACACTGGTAGGCAGTGCGTCCTACGATAGGCGCAATAGTGCGCCACTGAGAAGGCATGATCTTGGCGAGGTGGAGAAGCTTTTCTTCCTCTTCGAGTGTCCATTCTGTCTTTTTAACACTGGGGTCCAGCCATTCATACCTGTAGATAAACCCCAGCTAGGCAAGCCTCTCAACCAACTTCAATGCCGACCTTGGGTGCTCTTTCCTTTCCTCCTTGCATGCATGCAGCAATGCACTGAAAACCAATTCACTCATATACAGTAAAGAGGGAGAATCTTACCATCTGGCTTTGCACTGCTTGGCAGATTTCTTAACCAGGAGAGAAGCCACACGACTCCAGTTGTTTAGGCCATATTTCATGACCGCCGCCTTGAGGATTTCATCCTCGCTATTCCTCCACACTCCTCCCTTTATGAATATTCGCACCATCGTCTCCCGCTATATTAAATATCAAAGGCCCGAGATGCCAGCTTTCCCTGCCCTCTTCTCCTTCTAAGGACAACAGGATTCACAGGTAGGTAGGGCTACCGGCTGGAGGCTGTTGCCAGGCTGATCTCGTTGCAGCTGGAAAGCCCTTAAAACCCTCCATGCATTGCTCTCCACCGAATCCAACGTGAATTCCACACAAACTCTGTCCCTGTTGCTGCTGCAGCTGCAGCTGGTGTCCTCGGAGCTGCAAAGGAAGGCCCTAGTCTCCCTTGTGGCCCCTAGCGTAATGCCTGACAAAAAGAACCTTAAGTATAAATATATATTATGGTTTTGATGACAACCAAAACACGTTTCTTAGCATTCTCCGCTCACTGGCCGCAGCCACCGCATGCATGCATACTGCTGCTCCTCCAAGCCCACGCAGATGGAAGAAACCCTAGCACAAATTCAGCTTCAGTTCTGCATTCGTATTTAAAGAAATCCTAATGTACCCTGTACAGATTACTTTATAAGGGAGAGAGCAGTGCTGTGGCTAAGTGTCCCTTCACAAGACCAGCAAACATCGCTTGTCTATTAGTGAGACAAAAATGCATCCATCAGCAGAAGTAATCGTAAGGTCCCAAGTGCCATCGAAGAACTCAAGTTGCCTGTAGTTCAGATAAATGCTGCAAAGACGTGACCTGCAAATGGCTGTCCAACTTGCGTTACTTTTCGTAAAATCTATGAATAGACTGCTGGGGAGGCCACGCGGCTACTCCGCGGGCTTGTACTTGTGCTAGTTCATGTGCCTATCAGGCATCAAGGGAGAACCACCCGCATCATAAGTTGAGGTTTTGGGGGAGTATTAAACACAGAGCGAGGCAACACAAAATAGACCAACAGGTAGTGGGGATTCTAAAAATCATAAAAAACACAGGCGAATTGGCCTCGTGCTCGAAAGGGCCCTTCACTCCCCATCATCATCGTTACTTTTGTTTAGCGAGTGGATCTGGTTGTATGAAACATGGGCTGTAGAAGCCTAGTGTATGCGCTCCTGCTTGCTTGCCGTGAGCTACTGGCGAAAGGGGGGGCACTTACCAACGCTTACGGTGACGTTCCATACATCTGAATGGGACTTGGAGTCTTACGTTTGCACGCGGGGTCATTTCGCAGCAATTTCTGCTGCAGTTAATGAGGTGTTCTATTTTATCCTTACCAGCCGAAGGCCGCGTGGCCGCTGTTCGCAGGACGCCTAAAAGCCAAAGCGGAGGTCAGCAGCTGCTTTTGAGAAACTTCACTACAGAAAAGATTAATTCCACTGCCACTCACAGCCATCCTCAGCTAAGGTCGAGGGGCTCTACGCTACAAAGGTGTATATGTGGCCCATACGCCTGAAGCCCAAACCTCCAGATTGGGTTCTGTCGCTCCTAGGTATATTATGTGTTGCCGGCAGCCTGCTGCAACCCGTGAAGCGGAACGACCCGGAACTCAGTGTGTTTGACTGGCAGTGTACTCTTGCATACTTTGTTTGATGCGCATTTGTTGAACGCGTGAGACAGGATACAACGGGAGCAGCTCTGAAGGGCATGCCCAACGGTAGGCGCATCAACAATTTCCACCAGATTGCCTTCTTCGCACGAACCAGCCAGTCGGGTGCTGGTGTGATCACTGCTGCAGTTTTTGAATACAGTTCTACACATATCCCTACTTACCAACAGCGTGTTGCTGCAGATGGCCACTGCCCAAAGAAAGGGGGGAATGAGCATGGTTGTAGGGAGGCGCACTTCCGCAGAAACTCCGAGATAATAAATGCTCCCTCAACAACCTCCAGTGCAGAGCAGTGAACATCTCAACTAACAACATGCTGAATGGGAATAGAGTCCAAAAACGGCTGAAAGCTCGCCTATGTCGTCCTTAGCACACATTTCCCCAAAGCACCGAGCATTACGTATAGAATTACAGGGGACTAACGAGCGCTCACATTCACTATTGCTGTTACGTAGCAGCTGCGGTTTTAGTTGTTGAAACCACAGTTGTAGGGGCTTCACCTAAAGGTTGACACAGTTTTTAAGGCGTGAGCTGTGCAGTTGCTCACTCTCGGTACTTCTCTGCGAGATGAACATCTAGATGCAAATGGCAAAGCCCACATTCTCATTAACGAAGGAAAATGCACTTCAGCCTGTCCACTGTTCCTGTGGTATGCCCACCCCTTTTATAGACTAAATACAGTAGTGAAAGTGGTCATAACGAGCGGCAAACAACATTCACACGGGAACAGTTCACAATAAGTTTCTGTCTGCTTCGGCAACATAAGGAGAGCAGCGCCAACAAGCAGGCTGAATGAAGTCCGTCCCATATCCACGACCTTCTTCTTCAAGACCATGCCTGGGCTGAGCAACGTAAGATGCATTATCCGGGTTTTGGTGATAATTGTGGGTCCCCATTCGTTGTTCAAGCGAATATCATACACAACGCGGACCTCCAGTAGCTTCCAACCGTTACGTGGAGCTCCCGAAGTGACCGTTTTTCAATGCATCTCAACAAACCTCAACACACACCTCATATCCTAATCACTAAACAACAACAGCCAACAATTCTGGCTGCTCACTCTGCTGTCTGAGCAGTCAACACAGGAGGCTGCAGCTTCTGCACGCGTTCGTGCCGTCGTTGGTGCGGCAACACCAGGGGCTTGTCTTTTTTTGTTGCATGTGAAGTGATTGGTATGTGCATATGAAGCAGATTTCTGTGCAGTAACCGAAGCGGTAGCAAGAATAGTGGCAGGTGCTACTGATGTTACTGCTAGGTGCTGCTGCTATTGTTTCCCAGGTGAGCGAAGCCCGTAGACCAACGAGCACTGTGAGACACTGGCAACGTTAACCCCTTCCACTAGTTTCAAGTTGTTCCCATGCATTGCAGTGTACACCCAGCTGGTGCTATAACTGGAACAACTCAACGGGAAATGTTTGAGCGACAGCATTGTGCAGACTGGGCAATAGTAAGCATTCGCACGGGGAGGTGACCAAGATGAGCTGCAGCCAGTAAAAATGATTCTTGGTGCATTTATTTTCAGCCTCATGGAGTATAGAGTGCTATGCAAACATAGTAAATAAAAAACAACAAGCAACCGGCGACACCTTGCCAACTCAACGGGATGCTCTGGCGCTCCACTCGCGAGTGGCTCGGCGGACCGCGTGCTGCAGCCTGTGCAAATGTTTAGATCTTCTGCATTGAATATTAAGCTCAAGAAATAAATTCAACTGAATTCAAATGAAGAACTAAACTCACACAACTGTACCCGCCCGGTTCAGCAGGGGCCCCCGAGGCAGCCTGTGTTCAGAGCACCGGGCCAGGCAGAGAGAGCTCCTCAATGGCTCGCGACTAAGGCGAGGTTTTTCTTGGCCTTCTACAGCCCTTCTGCTCTTCGTTTTTAGAGCTTTGTGGCAGTTTTAATCCTCATCGCTTCCGCAGCAGCGGAAGAAGCGGCGAAAAGCCTTCATCTAGGGGGCCGGCCTTCCGCGCCGCCGAACACGACTCGCTGGGCCTGTCTCCCTGTGCCCTAGGCAACCCCAGGGAATGACCCTCGGTTGCTTCTCTCCTCACACCTCTTCATGACTCATACATCTCTCCCAAGGCCCTGAGACGCCCCCGCCGGGGTTGTACATGCAGCCCGGGGGTCTCCTAGCGCCACCGCCCACCTTAAAGCTACCACCAGCTGAAGTCGCCCCAGCAGCAACGGCAACAAACAGCGCAGAGGGAGGGCCTTCTTAGCAGTAAGCGCCGCTACCCAGCGGCGAGCCTGCAGGCCGCTACCTCGACGGTGACCCGCACCAGTCACTCACTTCCCTGTGGGCGCTAGAGGCGGTTGGGGCAACGTCGGATGGACGCTCAGAAGGGATCAGCGGCGCCCTCTGGTGCTGCTAGGTGTCATCGAACAGCTAGAGGGGCTTGACTGAGCAGCGCCCGCTCAGCAGCGACGAGCAGCAATCCAGCGAGGACAAGAGGCTGCAGCAGCTGCAGCGCCATCAGCTTCCCCTCCGCTGGCAGCCGCGGCCCCTCGCATCAGCAGCACAAGTAGCCAGAGGGGTTATCGGAGCCTTTGAAGTTCGGCTTTGGAGAGACAGCAGCTGGAGCAACGGAAGCAGCAGCAGCAGTAGCGGCCACGCCTTTCGGCTCATCCGTTATCCGCTAGGCACCCCGTTCTCCGTCGTACAGCCGTGTAAGCATGGGACTTTCTCTGTTTACGCACAATGTTGGCCAACATCCTTGACCAGGTCATCAAGACCTATGGCAAGGAATTTCTCGGGGACTGGGACCCGATAAACAACTTCAGGTTCGCCCTCACTGCCCTAACAACCTTTTGGCCTCTACCCAATGTTAAAGCCGCATATAAACCTCCTCACGAGTTTAACAACAACACAAAGCCATGCTTAGGACACCCAGGGGCACCCTAGGGGCTTCCTGAGGATCCCTAGGGGCCTCTAATCGAGGTCATTGTACTGAAGCTTAAGGCCCACGCGGCGCACCAGCGGGCCCTCTAGAGAGATTCCTCAGTGACATCACCTAATCCTTTTGAGAATGCGAGCAAACGAAGAAGGAGAAGACCTACTCTATGGGTCTAGGATTTAGCGTTTAGGGTTGGAGGGATGCGTTGTTTATCTTTGTTCGCTGCGGTGTAGAATTGAGCGAAGTGATTTTTGAATAGGATTTGGGAGCTCAGCGGCTGCCAGGCGGAATTGCATCGAGGGTATGTGTTTTGCTTTCTTTGACGTGGCGCAGGATCGACTCTCTGACCGACCCCGAAATCCATCTCACCAACATCCCATTTCCCCAACAGTTGTTCGAACTCGCTGAAATCCCCTTCGCTGTGGACTACTCCAATATAGCAAAGGTGGGGCCCCGAGCTACAAACACGAGGGCACAACTTTGTGCTCCTAGGCCTGTGGCAAGAGCTGAGCGGCTCTATTATGACGTTTAACGTCATTCAGGTTTTCCTGCTTGCATTCATGAAACAAATTGCTTAGTGGGGGGTTTTGCTGTTGCAGGTCCGGGCGAAGTTTTCTTGGCAGACATTCTTTGGAACACCAGGCACATATCCTTTTGCTATCGAGGCGGAAGATCTCGAAATTCGGTAGGCATTGGTTCATCGGAAGTGTCACATGTTGCATATCTGCTGCTGCTTTCACTGCTTCTCCTGCTGCCCTTGCTGCTGCTGCCCTTGCTGCTGCTGCCCTTGCTGCTGCTGTTACTGCTGCACATGGCCTACTGGCTTTGGTTAGGGTGGCATCTCCTCAGCCGGCGAGCGGCGGCCCGTTTGTTCACACAGCATAGTGTATGGAACTTTTCGCAAGCTGTACGAAGTGGATTACTCTGTTTTGTCCGGGCTCTTCCTGCTGTAAAGTAGTTGTTTTTAACGGAGAGGCTTGTTATTCGTGTGCCCAATGCTCCGCCTCTACACAGGATACGTCTGCTGTATCCAAGTGAATGGAGCAGCGAGTTCTGGCGAGACAAGATATTGAAGGCGAAGCTGAAGAGGACAGTTTTGTGGGAGCGGTTTGCTTCTCTGCTGGGGTCAGCCCAAGGTGATAGGTCGTCGGTTGCGCAGACCATAGAGCCAAGGATCGTCAACTCCCTGGCCATTCGAATCCGCAACATTCATCTGCATATTGTTGACGACAACTTGGGGGCGACTCCGTGGGCCTTTGAGGTAAGGTAGTGCTATATTAAACGAGCGTGCCAGCGAGCCCCATAAGAGCTGTGCATTCGTACATTCCTTGAAAGCGCAGCCTCGTATACAGGGGGCCTTTTGTTTTTTGCGGGCTGCCTTGACGGACTCTTGCTTGCTCTCCACTTTTTCTTATGTAGCGTTAGCGCATATGCCTCTCCGTACATACTATTAGACAGTAGGGGGGGGATGAGTTGAGTTGTTTTTCACGAAGCACTATCAGGTATTTCTACAAAGGAGTGCCAGTTGCAAACATCACTGTAGGCTGAGACGGATGTTCGTCCTTGGTCCCTCTTTGTCTTGCTGCAGTGCCATGTTGATGAGTTTTGTATCGACTCCCCCAAGAGGGGAGATCCCCGCATCTCGGAAATGGAGGCCACAGGTGACTTGAAGGGCCCTCCCTGCAGGCCATAGGCATATTTTACGGGGTTTGACCTTTATGTCTGTTATGAACGCCTGTGAAATGCAGCGTACGTGGCATGCAGCGGCTCCGGTTCATGCATTGTCCGTCGCTAGTCCCTGCGGGTGTATTTGCAGGGCTGGAACAGTGCCTTTTGATGGGCCTGTGGATGCGATTCGTGGGGCTCCACATTTGGTACAGGGAATTTCCGAGGCCTCAGCTTAAGGGCAAGGCGGGGGTTTCTGTGAACATTGACAGAGTGCGTATCGCCCTGCAGGTTTAAGCTCTTGACCCTAGACACGTTAATTTGTGCCGCATCGCTACCTCTTCCACATGAAGCCGCACTCTTAGCACATTCGCATTCTCTATACGTGGTGCAGCTCCCGTTTAATTTCATCCAGAAGAAGGGGCCTCAAGATGTGGGTGCTGTGTGTATTGGTGGGTGGTGCTGGGTCTGCAGGCTCGGGAGCTACGCCGCCGCCTTCGGCGGAATCCCCAGGATGAGGAAGCGCAACAACTGCTCTCAAAATTATTGCAAAGGGACACGGATTCGCGTACGAGTGTTTCCTCGTCCAGTGGGGGAAAGGCGGAGGACGCTGACCCAGCGGCTGGAACAACACCTGCTGCTGCTTCTGCTCCCCCTCCTGGGATATCTAAGTTTGGAGCGGAGTCGCATATTCGGGAACGAGCGAAAGCTGGTGCGGCGTCTGGCATGGACGACGGAGCGCTTGCAAATATGCTGAGCAAGGAAATTCAGGAAACTTTACACATTGAAGATCAGAGCGTCTCTCTCTCTCTGGCTTCAAGATTCCTGAAGTGGTGGCGTGGTATGTGTGGGAGTTCGCAAGTAGCGAGCATAGTAAAAACTCGACATTTGGTTGCACAGGCAATGCTTTTAGTAGAAACATTTGAGATTTATCCACCACAAGACTGATTGATCCAGTGATCCCTGCATTGCTCCCCCCTTGGTGGAATAGCTGCATGGTTGGCAATCCTGGTTTCTTGATGCTGCTGCGTTAATGTAGGGAAGGAGCCGCACCCCAGACCTGCAGAGAACGACGAGCCGCTGCTGATTCCACTTGGCGCTGAAGCCCTCCTAAATACAAATGAAGACAAGGAGAAGAGCAGCACAGCTGAAGGTACGGCGCGGCAATCTTGCCCGCCACCTGGAGCTGTCTCGGACACTCCAAGAGGAGCAGCAGGTGTAGCTGCTGCAGCGAACACCGCTGCTGCTTCGGCGGAAGCTGCAGCAGAGGCGGCTGCCAAGGCGAACGCAGTAGCAGCGGCAACTCTTCGCAACAATGAAGGAGACAGCGATTCTAGCGGCAGCACCGAAAGCAGCACGGACACCGAGGCAGAGCTGTTGAATGGCGTAAGGGCATCTAGGGCCTTTAAAGTCGTCCCTTCGCAAATAAAGGATCTACTGGATAGCAACACGCATGCACTGCGTGTGACCCCCAAGAAGGGGATTGAAAGTAAGTTTTTTTTGACTTAGTCGGTATTTGTTTATCGCACTCACTACAGATGGGCTACGATTGGAGGCAAATTGCAGCGAATTCGAGTCCTTACCCTTCGCGGGCAACCGGCCCAGCACTACAGTTGGGTGCACGACCTTGTGCGGGGGGTCAGCCTGTGAACTGTTGAAAATCCTTCATGCATCGCATGGCTTACAAAGAGGATGTGCCTGTCTGCTGTCTGTATGGGCTGCTGAGAGGGGACAGACACGCTGTATTTGCATAAGCGTTTACTTGCTTTGTATGGCATTGCGCGGCGTTTTGTCTCAGTGCATATTCTCTTCAAAAAGTGGGAGCTGCGGGCTTTGGGGTCGAACTTTGCTGTGAACAAGCAAAGTTGGAAGACCGTGGAGCTGTCGTTTTTGCATCATGACCCGACCCTCTACGCTCCCCTCCCAGGGGCAGACCGGTGTGCTGACTCTCAGCAGGTGCATCAAAGCAATCCTGTGGAGAGACAGGAGCCGCCTCCCCCTGTGTTCGACGGCAGTATGGACCACAAACCCTTGCAGCTCACGCTCACCTCTGCTGCGATAGGGTCGCTGTTCAACTTTGTGAAGCTTATCGATGTTTGGTACATCTTCCTCAAGGGCGCAGCGAGGCCCACTAGGTCAGTCCGCAGCCTGATTCTCCTTCAGCCTTCTCGTGTGCTACTTTCCCTTAGTCTATGATAGCCAGTGGACTTAAACATATTTAAGGTGCGCGTTGAACGCCTCATGTTAGAGAAAGTTCGGGTTGGGGGGATACTTGCTACGACTTCAGGCTGGTGGCCCGCGAGCAGGAATGTGCTACTTATGTCGAAATGTGGAAGAGGCGGCTCACAGCGAAGGTCAGAACAACTGATAAGGAAACGGATTTGCTGCTCTCAAGGATTATACCCTCTGCTTGTTACTCTCTTGCGCACAAACACAAACTCACTCATGATTATAACCCCTTCCTTTCTGCGAACTTGAAGCGCATGCTTTCTTCTGCGTGCGTCTGCTTCGGTGCAGGCGGAGATGCGAGAAGTTGTGGACCGCTTTATTTCAGACTTCGAGCACAGCAGCCCCCTCTATCTAATTCTGAAGCTGAGACAGGTTAGTCGACAGATGCATGTAAAGCATCTTAGCCTGTTTAGAGTAAACATGTTTGATTGCTAAGCTAGAAATATCTGCTCTTGAGATCTGCAAGTGCCGTGGTGGGTATTGCAGCTGACTGCTGCAATCAGCTGCGAATGGGTGCTAAGAAAACGCACTGGGCACTGTCTTAGCACAATGCTCAATTAGAGCAGAGTGATGAGACCTCCATGGCGGACGCTGGGATTGAACAGTGCTTGAAGCTTTTTGCCTTTTGCTTGTGTTCAACACTCAGTTGGCAGAAGACAATTTGACTTGGCGCGATGGGGTCAGCGCAGCGGTGCTGCAGAAGCAGATATTCGGTCGTTTCACGGAGACATGCTGCCGCCCGCAGCGGCTGGGGAGCATGCAGTGGGCGACAGGGGAAACAGCAGAGACTCGCATAGACGGAGTCGATGGGGGGGACTTCGAGTTTACAGATCGCGATAGGCTGCTGTTCGAAGACATTGCGTGCACAGTAGACGAGGCTACAGGAGATGATCGGGGGGGCTTCGGAGGCAAACGGTGGTTCTACATTGACGGCATAACACAGGTGGTAGCACCAAACCTCTGCATCCGTCTGCTTCCGCTAGTGCCCCCCGGCATGCACGTAGGCGTGCCGACAAGGTTGCAAAGCCAAGAAACAAGCTGCAAGCCCAAAGGCAGTTTCAGCAGGCTGGGGACGCTTGGCTTGCTAGAAAGGCTGGAAGCGCAGAGGGAGTCGGCGAGCAGCACGTCAAGTATACAGACGGAGCAGTTGCCTCCCACGACTCTAATGTTTCGCATCTGCGCAGACTTTAAGTTTCGACAGGAGAAGAGAAATGACTTTTTCAAGTGTCACGATATATTCGTTGATTCGGTTTTTGTTGAAAGAGGTTTTGCAGCCTTGAAGGCAAAGGCTTGCGAAGAAGCGATTTCGATACGCGCGCGCCACAACCCTGAACTGCAGGTACGCAACACACTGTGCTGCTGCTTACTGTATAGTCACGGTGTTGTTGATGTTGTAGTTGCTTGCAGGAATCGTTTGATATGCCGGAGGAGCTTCTGGACAAGGTTCTGAGGTTAGCTTGCGTATCTTCAGTATGGTGTATGTACGTATTTGTGTGCTGCAGACACCGCTACCCGAATTGCTAGTGTTCGCTACTCCACTGGGGGACATGGGTTGCACGACTTGCGTGTACTTGCCTGCGGACCCCCCATCTCGTGTTGGATGGGGCATTGGTCCTGCGCGGCCTCCGTTAAGAGGGCGTGGGGGGGAATTTAGCCAGCGCACCGCCTCGCACGGAGATGAGCTGTACAGCGAATTGGAGGCAGCAAAGAGAGAGCTGGATTCACCCAAGAGCTCTCCCCATGGGGTACGCTCTTCCGTTCCTACGCAAGCTGCCGCAGGGCCTGTGTCGCAGATTGGAAGCCCCACGGACTCCGAAAGTGGGAAACGAAATGCTTCGTCGTCAAGCCAGCAATCGGTCTCGCAAAGGATTCGGCCTTCGCGGGTCTACTCGAATATTCACTTGCTCTTCAACAGGGCCAGACACCTTGCAGAGATGGTTAAGCAGAATCGCAAGAAGACCACCATCAAGGAACATACTGTACCCAGGAGGCGGGGGTCTATTGGGGGCGATAAGAGCCGCACGCTGCTAATAAGCATCAGCAGCAAGACGGTTTGGGACGAGGAACTGGGGGGACCGCTTGAAAAGAAGAAGACTTGGATTAATATCCCCGAAATTTCGATTTCTGCTCCGGAACTCATCCCATTTGCCGATGCCATTCCGGTGAGGTCGCTGGTATTCTGTATTGAGCAGGCTCTCAACGCCACAACTTTGAAAGCAAAACAAAAGAGGAGGCAAGTAAGGGGTTTATTTGGTTTCTTGTGTACATGCGTCATGCTGGGGTGTCTGTACAGATGAACTATGTTACCTGGGACCTCTTCAGAGAGAGAGACTGTCTTCTTCCGGCCACGACTGAAGAAGCCATGGGCCTCGCCCTGGGGTATTGCACAAACATCGACAACACCCTCAGGGTGACTGCGCAGAAGATTACAGTGGTAAGCTTGCCTCCGTAAAGAGCAACAGCTCCTTCTGAATTTCACACAAACGCACCCCCCACTGCTGCATCGAGAACTCTCTTACCTTCTCCCGCGTGAATAGGCCGGAATTTCATAGCAGGAATGCTGCTGTGGTCTTTATTTTGTGGCAGACGTATCGCCTGTCCTCCCTTGACTACTCGCGCGTCCTTTCGCACTTAAGAAAAGATGCACTGGCTGAGGCGCAGCAGCTGCAGCAGCAGGCCGACGCTGAAGCAGCAGCAAAGGCAGCAGCGCAAGCAGCAGCTGCAGCTCCCGGGCGTTTTGGAGCAAACCCGTGGGAAAACCGAGTGGCTCTGAGCGACAGCGAGACCTTCAACAGTAGCAGTTCCTCCGGTATCAGCGCCACCAGGGGACGCTGGAGCCAGCGGAGTTGGGCAGAGCGTGCAGCAGCTGCTGCAGCAACAGGCAAGCCTCTTGCATTTCTAGGGGAGCGGCCTCTGGAAGCACGGAGGGAATTTGAGGACCAGAAGAGGATGACATCAAAGACCTCATCTTTTAGTCAGACCCTCTCCGACCGTAATTCTGAGAATATATCTCTCTCAGATTCGTTTCTCTCACCGTCTTCTAGTGAAATTGGACTGAACGCTTCTGCCTCTGCTGCTGCCCTCTCCCGGCTAAGACCCTCCTTGCCCAGTGAACAGCCTGTAGGATCAGAGGGCACCGATGAAACCTCGGATGAGGAGGCCATGCTCGAAGGCTGTGGAGTCAGCCGCTTGCGGCTTGTGGGGTCAAGGGAGGCCCTTTTGGCAGACGTGGACTATGAACCCGTGGAGGCCCACGGCTTCACCTCCTCGTGCTGTGGCCTAAAGGCATCTGTCGGGACACTTCGATTTTCCCAGACTGTCATGAAGAGGAAGGCCAATATTGCTGCGCACTATTTGCATGCATCGTTTGAAGCAGCAGAAGCCGCAGTGATGGCTCAGTCCCCCAACGCCGACGCTACTAACCCTTGTGCCACCACCGACTGCACAGTCTTTTCTGTCTTCGATGTCAATGTCAGTCCTCCCTCCCTATTCCTACTCTGCGTTGTTGCTTCTTCCCTGCCACTGCAGTTATTTCGACAGATAAATCGCTTGTGGCCTTTCATGTAACTGGCTTAAGACAAGTTGGTATCCAAGCTTGAGGCGTGTCACCTGTACTGACGCAATGCTTGAATGCATAGCACTTTTACACGTTGCAGACTTAGCATGCTCTGGTGGGATTGCTTTTTGCTGTATGTGCTGGTAAGCCTTCTGTTGCTGTTATATGATTTGTTTTTGCATGTGTGCCGCTGCGTATGCCTCTAGGTTGGAACCACCAAGGTGCCGCGGCAAACTGTGGACCTGTCAGTGGGACGCGTAAACGTCGGCGTCTGCATGCAGCTGGTATCGCTGGCTGCCTGCAGGCGTTTCTTGATGCCCACCTCTTATCCATACAGCGACGTGCTGCGTGACACGAAACTGTTGTCTCTGAAGCTGGCGCAGGTCGCTTCTCTTCAGCGGAAGAATCTGCAAACAAAGCCTTCGAAGACAACCCAACACGAGCCGCAGCCCTCGCAACATCAGCAACAACAGCGAGCTGCTACTGCTGCTGATGAGCAGGGCGACAGTGCACCTACCCCGGAAGATGGTTCAGAGTGGCCGGGAGCCGCCAACGCAACAGCAGCAGCAACAGCAACACCAGGAGTAGAGTCAGATAATGCTGATGACGAGGATGGTGCCACGGCTGCAAAGCATCTTACAAGTAAGGAGCCGCGTGAAGGAGGAGGTCACAATCTTCACGCCAGTCAAGAGAAACCCCTGGACGAGTTCTTACCGGTACCCACCAGTGGGCCCTGGGCGGCATGCGGTGAGAAACACATGCGAAACGCTGTAACGCATTTCTCGGCTTTTTCTGAAGCCTCACAAGTTGCAGTTTCCTTGAACATTTTGCAGGAAGGGCCTTACTAAGTCCGTCGCCTCAATATGTGACTGCTTACATGGTATGCATGCGGTGCGGTGTTTGTGGCGTGCATGCAGACGGGAGTCGTCTAGAGTGGTTTTTTAGCGACCAAGAAATCGCTCAGAAGTTTACCAGTGATGTGTCCCCACTCAAGTTCACGGGGCCCGGGCAGGAAAACGTTGAATCGTTTCAGCGGTGGCGCGTTTCGAAGCGTTTGCAAGCTAGCGGCAAAGAAGTGCCATCGGACTTGTATCGAAAGACTGTTCATAATAGATTATTTAAGGTGTCCCCTGACGCAAGTGACACAGCAGCAGCAGAAGCAGCAGCAGCACTGGCGGATCCCACCCAGAAGTCGTTGCAGCTGTCTGCTAAGGTGGGCTGCTTGTGCGTGGGCCTGTACACGCAGCAGCAGTATCTCGCTGTTTTGCTGCGCATCTATCAAGCTCGCTTGTACTTAAAGAAAAAGAGGAGAGATTTGTGTCTGAAGGCGAAGGTTGGGGAATTTTTCGTGGAGCATGCGAAGTCACGAGATACACAAAGACGCAGCATTGTCCTTTGCAAGAAAGTTGTTCACATAGGGGCGCAATGTCGTCGTTTCTGCCCGTCGCCAGGTACTGTTGCAGCCTCATCCCCCGTCCCCCCTTCTGAGGAAGGCGACCCAGCTGCTCTTGTTCGCTCTGAGATGGACCAGTGCTCATGCGACAGCAGACGAACCAGCAGGGAAGTGTCTCCCCGGCTTCTGAGACGGGAGGCGTGGGGTCCTTCGAAGCTGCCGGTGGCGCCCGACGTTGTAGAACAGAAACAACGAGGCTCCAGCTCAAGAGGGCCTCCCAGTAATCGGGGAAGAGATAAGGAAAAAGTTGAAAGAACTGCGCGAGACACGTGCAGTGAGGACTTCCGCGGCGTGAGCCAGCCTTCCAGTCCTCCTGGAATGTCGTGCTCCTCTGACGATGGGCAGCCTGTTAAGCCTCTGCAATACCAGTTGCGACAGCATATGAAGAACATGGAGCAGCAGCAGCAGAGACAGAAGGATGTAGGGCAGGAGCAGGAGACAAGAAGAGATGGGGAGGCTGTCCCCTCGAGCAATCCCCTGATCCGTAAACAGCAGGTCCACGCAACCGAGCCGTCTCTGGACCCGGCACTCTCTCCGCCAGCGAACTCTGAGCAAGAAGAAGACTTCGCTATACTTAGCGACTTCTCACACAGATCCGATGACGCATGCAGCGACCAGCACGAGGACGCTTCTTTGGGGCTTTCCCCTGCGGAGACGGAGGAACAGCAGAACCCCACATTTTTGACCTGTCTCCACAGTGTCCACGGGCGGGCCCGCAACAGCCTGCTTCAGGGCCACTTACCTCCTATAGACAGCGAATTCTGGAAGCATCACGAGAAACCCCCTATACCAGAGCTGCTGCGCCAAGCACGTACGCGCGCAGGAGGGGCGGCGATGCGCATTCATTACGCCCACCGGGGCTTGCCGTGGCACTGGCGGAGCAGCGGAGCGCCTGATAATGGCCAAGCTGAACTTGGCAGCAACGCCTCCCCTGGGCGACTGACCTCGCAAAGCTCCCTTGAAGAATCTGAGAAACATAATGCAGCATTTGGTGACGATCCGCCGTGGCTCTCGGATGTTGTGGGGGACTGGACGCTGAGGGATGAACCCGATGGAGACTCCAGCAGCAGAACCGGGGGTGGCAGCCCGGTGGGGCATGACTGTTGTTTTGGTGCTGCCGGGGCCCCCCTCAACCTGCTGCTGTTCGAGGATAATGACAACAGCAAGAACAAATCAAAAAGTAAAACAAAGGCCCGGGAAGTGGGCATTGGCAGGAGAGGAGACAGGGGGAAGAAGGTGGATCAGATGGCGTTGTCTTTGCGTCTTCAGCCCGAGTTAAAGAGCACGGAAGCCCAGCTCTGTGTGCAGTCTTTGCATGCATTTCCTACAGCCAATCTCCTATGCTGCCTCACGGACTCAGCTTTATGCCTTAAGAGCCTTTGGAATGAGGAGTCAATTCGCTCTCGCTGCCTCATCGCCTGCTTGTTGGGAGACGTGCGTTCCCAGAAGGCAGCGCAGACAGCGGGGCTCAACCTGCAGGCTTCTGGCGATCTAGAGGTAAAGGAAACCCCAAAGAGGCGCTTCACTCTCAACAGGCGTCTGCCACATCCACAACACCAGCACCAGTACCACCACCAGCACCAGCAGCGCGATGACAAGTACAGCAGCAGAGGGTCCGAAAGCAGCGAGAGCAGCAACGACAGCGACAGCAGCCCACTGAGGGGGTTTCGAAGGCTTCGCAAGCAGTCAAAGACCACATTCAGCCGCCGGGGTGGCCCTGACAGTTTCTCGGATGGAGAGGAGGACCTTTTAGGAGGGGCCGCTGCAACAGACGACGGGCTGCGACGAAGCGGGAGAAGCATTTCAGGAGCCAGACGGCGCAAGCGGTCCAGCATCCACCCCTCAAAAGTCAAGCGAAGCGGCACTGAAGGAGTGCGCGGGCACAGCCAGCAGGCGGCGGGGTTTAGTGGTGGCGGCCCCTCTGTTATTGCTGGCTATGGAGCTGAAGCTACTTCCGAAAGTACAGACCGCTCTCACCTGCAGCAGCAGCAGCAGAAGCATCGGCAGCAGGAGCAGCCAGGGGCTTCGTTAGAGGCAGCCACAGAACCTGCAGGCGAACGGAGAGGCCCCCAGAGAACGCAATCCCAAACACATCCCCATGGAGTCTCCGTGTCAGTGGAGGTGATGCTTCAGGACGTGACCTGCAATCTGCTAACAGACGACGCAGCCGCCATCTTAGGGGCTGAAGATGTGGAATTGGCAGAGGCGGGGGGCGGCTGCGAGACTGACCGGTCTTCAGCGCATCCCACGTTTGTCTCAGCCCAGGAAGATCAGGGAAAGCAGCAGTCCGTGAGGAGCAGAAGGCGCCAGGGCTCGACAGCTCCTAGCAGCCCTTTCAGCAAGCTCAGCAACAGCAGCTACAATAGGGACATGAGCAGCAACGCATCCACCGCCTCAACAGATGGTGGAGGGGCAGGAGGAGACGCTGGCCTTGCCTTTCCCCCTTACCCGGTGCTGTTCTCACCGGATGTCTGCGTGCCCCACGGATCCGGGTCCCTGGAAGGAGACGGCCTGCTTGGGGACTCTGCGCTGCGGCGGGCTGTTGTGGCAGACGCGGCTGCGCTGGGGGTGCGACTGGAGGCGGTTGTGCGGGTCACGTACACTAGCGTGCCCACAGGAAATAGCAGCTTGAATAGAAGGCGAGAAGAACTGAAGGATACCTTGCGCATTGGCCTCTGGAGACTGGAAGCGACACTGGTGAGGAACTGCACGTGGACCCTCGCCAGTGCTGTCCTCTTCGACGCCAACTTCGGAGCCGAGTGTCTCCGTTTGCTGCCTCCGAAAAGGAGACGGGGGTCAGCGGCGGGTACAGCAAGGAGCGAGCCCAAGGGCTCTGCTCCCTGGCGCCCAGCTGCACCTGCGGAGACAGAAGGGCCTCCTTGGCGCTCTTCTCGTTTAAACGCGGTAGACGAGAACAGCGCGGAGACAGATGGAGACACTCCTACGGCTCTGCGCAGAACTCTGTGGGAGGCAGAGGGTAGAGGAGACAACAGGGGAGGAGAGATGGCTTCAAGGAGGCATCCAAGGCACCATACTTTAAGCCCGTGGGAACCAAGAGGGACGGGGGGAGGCATGGGCCTGCCGGAAGGATACGTCAGCGCCGATGGTTCCTTGCAGACAACGCAGTATGATAAAAAAGGGAGAATCGGTGCAGGACTGTACGACGGGCTTCAAGAAGGGACGGGAGGGGGAAGCACTAGCCCGCGGGGAGTTGGAAGAAGAAGGGAGGGCGGCGCTGAAGGGGAAGGCATGCGGCGTCGTTTTTCTGTGAGCGTACCGCGTCGCCTACCCAGCAGCGGGAGTTCATCTCTGTTCCGCTGGGTCTTTGGATCTCGAAACACACAGAACAGCGCAGTAGCCACGGCGTCAAGTCCAGTGGGAAGCAGCCCCAATATGGGCTATCAGATGCAGCCAGTTGCGGATATGAGGGGAACTGGGCTTGCCGACCTCGATAGCTCCTTAGACCGCCGAGACACTGCACCAGAGCCCAACAACTACACAGATGGCGAGATGTACTTCTCAGGGTACCAACCAGACGTGGGCATGATCACGCGTCCCAAGCAGCAGCCTGTAGCAGCCGCTGCAGCAACATCTCCTGCACGCGGGGGAGGCAGTGCCACTGGCTGGACCCGCAACCTGCTGCGCACGCGCCGCAGCATCTCAACCCTTAATAGTGGCGACGCTGGAAGATCTTCCTCCAGCCCCCTTAAAGGGCGGGATGCTGCTAGGTATTCATTTGAACAAGAAGGCGGAGCCCTAGCCTCCGGCCCTCTTCAGTCCCCCAATGCGAGACAAATCAACAGAAGAAGCACAGGAAGACCACTGGTCAGGCAAAACCAGCAACAAGATAATAACCTGGGAACCTTGAAGAGCATGCGGGCCTTCAGCGCCATGCCCAGGTGCGAACAATTCGTTGTTCCCTCCCCCCTTGTTTTTGTTTCCTATGTGGTGGACCTGCATGTGTGCATGCATATTCTTTAATTCGTCTGTCCCCAGAGTATCTGAAAGCAATGAAAGGGGTGTGGCGTTGTTTGAATTTGTGCTCCTGCTGGGGCGACTTCTTTATCCTGTTTCATGTTTTTTATTGTTTTTGTTGTGTGTTGTTATTGTCAGCATGGGGGGCTTTGGGCGAACCCAGCGTTCCCCGCCCGACCGCCTTGGGCGGGCTTCAGCAGAGCCAAGGACCCGAGCACCCACAGAGTCTGCTGCAGCAGCACGAGGGTCTTCTTCAGGGAGGCGGGGAGGCCGCCGCTCATCAGATGCTACTGAGTCACAGAGGAGAGAAGGGGAAGAAGAACGGGAGCTGCTGACCTGTACAGCTATCGACCTAGAAATAAAACGCGTGGCCATCTGGAGTGCGGTGTATCTACAGGACAGCAAAGCGGCAGCGAATCCTTGCAGAGCTGTTGCTGCAGCAGCAGCTCTCGCACGTGAGCGATCGAGGCGTCTGGTTGAATCTCCAAACAGGGACAGTTCTTCTGCTATGGCAGCATCTGCAGCAGACGGAGATGTCAAAGAAGGAGACGGCGGCGCAGTGGGGGGCAGCCCAAGGAGCCACTCGGTGTCTGCTTACCGCATGCGCGTCTGCAGGGATGGCATGCAAAGACTGTCTCCAACCAGGGCCCAGTGGATGGGGGCTGAAGGATTTCGTAGAATCAGCGGCGCCTCAGGAGACACTGGAAAGGGCTCGCCCTCAGCAGCAAAGGAGATGCCATTCAAAAACAACAACATACGGGGTCTCAGCAGAGCAGCAGAGGAGGTACAGCAGCTCACAGCTCTGCTCGGGGAGGTGTGGAGTGAAGACTGGCTATCGGTCTCCTTGCCTTCGCCCCCCCCCTTCGGAGGATATGTCAGAAAACAAGAGGGACGCGTGCTGCTGCTGCCAGTACTTCTGCGCGCAGCACCCAAGAATGAGCGGGGGCTGCTGCAGCGGCGCCTTGAGGAGGCTCAGAGCACCGTTGAGTCGGCAGTGATGACTCGTAAGAAAGACCGTGCAGCGGGTGAGGGACGGCAGGAGATGCTGCTGAACGAAAAAGGGGAATAACAGGAGCAGCAGCAGCAGGGCAGTTTGTGTGGCAGTGTAGTCCCACCCTCTGTTTGTAGTTAGTTAGTCTTTAGGCATAGGCGTTTCCACAGGAGTTCTTCTTTAGAGGGTACATGTGGACTTGATGCAAAACAAACAGGCCCTCCCTTGTTTGATATACTTCATGCGGGTTTGTTGGGTGTTTGCTTCTCCTCCTACGTATGCAGCAGACCGACGCGAGGGGGTCGTGAGTGGGGCTGGAGGTGGGATAAGAGCGATGCAGGGTCTGCGTGCGCCGATGAGCGCAGCAGCAGCAGCAGCGCTGGCTGGAGGCGCCTTCAGCGGGATACCTGAAGAGGAGGAGCAGAGGAAGAAGCGGGCAGCTACGGAGAGGCTACAGGGGGTGGCGAATGTCTCACCCCACATATCACTGATGTACAGACTGGTGGACAGTTCTTCCTTCTCTCCACATACTGCAGAGTCGTTAGTAAACAACAGCGGCCAGCATGAGTGGGGTCTCCCCGATACCAAGATTGTGTGCAGGGGAGATGTCTTTCCTACCTTCTGTGCCTGCACGCCGTTCCTTGTAAGGAGACTGGTTTCACCCACTCCCCTGTTCTTCGTTGCAGATGAAACAGCACGAACAAAGCAGAGAAACAGACATATGCTGCAGCCACCAAAGCCGCACTTAAGGGGGGGGCAGTGGCAGCTTCTTGCTAGGGCCGAAAGGTGTGCCAAAAGTATATCTTAGGCAGAGCATTTCGCTGTTGATTGGTGCTGCGTTTCGGGTGTATGCGCAGGTTGATGCATTTACACGTCTCTTTGGGAAGGACGGCGAGATGACCGCAGTATTGTCGCGCCTGTCGATGGGTCTGGAGGCCATCCGCCGTGGCATGCAACAGCAGCAGCAAACAGCAGCAGAAGCAGCTCGTGCTGCAGTACAGTGCCTGCCGACGCTTGCAAAACACTCGGACTTCGTCGGAGCCGCTCCGGCCAATTCGGCTTCCGCCAAAGGAGCTGCAGCAACGACACAGCAGCAGCAGCAACAGCAACAGCAGCAGCAGCAGCAGCAGCAACAACAACAGCCTTCTTCAGCAGCCGCAGCAGCCGCAGCTGGCAAGCCCGTTGCTTCGCCGACTGCCGGCAGAGGCCCCAACTTCCAGACAGACACTGCGTTTTCTGAGAAGCAAGAAGAGGCGGCGCTGGCTGTGGACAAGCGGCTGTGGGGGCCCCTACCAGGCTCCCTGCTGCGTCTAGGATTTGCACTGCGTGCTGCGCTGCAGCGGCTGGCTCACGATAGCTTCGGTTCTCTGTGCATTCATTCACTGCAGCTGACGCTGCCATCCCCCTGCCAGCTGCTGAAGCTGCCTGCTGTTCCCGCTTCCACCCGTCTGCTGCCGACCACCTCTTTCCGCAGGACTCTGACAGCAGAGGCGACGTATTTTCTCTGTTGTCTCGCAGCCGCACCGCTGTCTCCTTGCATTGCCCTTGATTTGGTGTTGACTGTGAAAGGGCTGCGGACATCTGCGACAGCTGCAGCTGAACAGCAGCAGCAGCGCAAGTGGCACCCACACTATGCAGGGGCCACTGGAGGAGGTTTTGGCTCTGTCATCTATAACAACCGGGCGGGGGTGTCTCCCTTCGACGCGCGAGGGTCGAGACACTGTTCCTTCTCCTATATGCACCCACAGCACAACCCCTATGGCTTTTCCTCTGCAGCAGCAGCAACTGGAGCGCCTCTGGACAGGTCAGCAGCAGGAGGAGTGCAGCAGGAGACGGTGCTTGGTTCTATCAAAGTTGCAGCGCCGCTTTTGAGACTTGAGCTGCTCAAGAGGCCACGAATACCCGAAGACACCACGGCCTCTGCACGAGAAGTCGCCCACAGCACATCTCCCCGCATTGTACTGTCCCAAGCCGGCGGCCCGTCTCCAAAGCAACAAAACAGAGATGAGGCGTCGCCTGATACCAATGGTCAGGTAACGGTGCAGCAAGCAGCCCCCAGGCAGCAAAACTGTGTGTTAGAAGTATTGCTGAAAGATGTTGAGTTAGCGTTTGTCTCGGAGCAGCACGTCTCAGAGAGTTCCACCCCAAGCAATCGCCCTGGGAACGTCTGGAGCGGCAGTCGGCGGGCTTTCGGCTCAACAGCGTTCCTGAGTAAACCTCCAGCAGCAGCAGCAGCAGATGCTGAGGCTGCAGCAGAAGGGGGGACCAGAGGAGCTGAGGATGCTGTACGCTCTCGCGTCAAGCCCTTTCGGATGGTATTGTCGCTGCACGACTGCATTATTCGAGGAGAAGACGGGAGCCGGCTGCTGCAAAATGCTTCGGTTATCCCCAAGCTCTTCTCCGGGGAATTTGGGGGCAGTGCAGGGGGGGCCCACACCCCACAGAGTCAGTATGCAGCAGCAGCAGCAGGGGGCCCCCCTCAGTCTGTTGCTGGAAGCGCAACTCCAACGGGGGTCCCAAGTGCGGGAG
>CAJFCZ010000076.1:0-34280 GCA_904066245.1 Eimeria sp. OTU-Y
ACCTAGCAGTTTGCCTTGTTCGTTGTACTCGTAAGGGGCTTCTTAACGTCTACGGATATAACTGTTAGCTCTCACTTATTGAAAAAGTACTAAATACTTTCCCAAGTTATTAAATACGGTTTGGAGACCAAGCAAGGGTATCGTGACAATGCAACAAGGTGTTGCGACACATTAAACCATCCCACCCTTCGAACCCCAGCCCTCTGGGCCGTTGTGCCGGGAACCGTGGGGACAACAGAATATTCTTTTCTTTGAGAAATGAACAAAGAACATTCTTGAAGCCTTTTTCTTGGTTTTATTTTACTGAAAAAGAATGTATCTTAAACCATCTGAGCCTCTGTAATAATCTACTTGAGGCAGAAAGACGGCGGCTGCTCGCCGGGACGTTTGGAATAGAGGGACCTAGGGTGGTGCCCTACAGATGAGTATCATGTCAGCAACAAGTATTGGCCAGTCTGTGCTTAAGGAAGTATTAATTTTTAGAAGATGGATTTATCTCTTAACATGTTCTAAATCAAGGCGTGGACTGAGGAGGGACTGAGCACTCGCTCACTAGCAGCTTTCCCACCCCCGCAGTCCCTTAATGCGTTTGACTCCGTTGCCACGACATCGTGGACTCGGCACCTTAGCTAAAACTCACTAGTGGATACTGCTTGCGATTATGTTGTCATTGGGAGCACAAGTCACGAATCTGGGTTATTGTTTGGTGCACCAGCTTGTGAGGGTGGGGTCCGGATCCTGATGGCCCTCAGATTCCTTGGAACCACAACTCCCCTTAGTTGGCGTGCAAAGAGGAGTTTCGCACGCACTCTGCTGTGCACGTCATATACTGACATTTTGCTCTCCGTTTTCGTGAAAACGCATTTACGCAGAGGAAGTACAGGGGATATGATAAGGGCACTTTTCACTTTCCGCCAGTCCAGTGAACGGCAGCATAAACTCTCCGGCAACTGCCGCCGCCAAGCAAAACGGCGGATGGGCCGAGATGTTCAGAATGTCTACAGTAGCACGCCAAACTTAAATACAATCACAACTCGTGAGTTCTGAGAACTACGAGCATATGAAGTGCAGCCGGACCGGCAAATTTGCGCCAACGGCAGAGGATGTGTGACCCTTCAGAAATGCTGTAAGAGCCGCCGGTCAGTCCTGCACTTTCTGTTTTACCTTAGCTCTGGGATGAGTCAACTTAAGTTCTGCCAGGTTGTGATGTGCGAAGCTGTCTGCCCTTCTGCGAGAGCGACTAACCTGGTATGGTTGCTAGCATTGTCACTGACGAACAGATGGCCTTTCAACGTGCTGGAGGAAGGGACAAACGACAAATATGCACTGGCCCGGAACAGGCGCTGGTAATACAAACCGTTGGTAGCGCATGTGTATATACGTTCCACGGCAGGAAGAATTGCGAGGACTGTAGCGGTCGTGCGTCAAGGGGCTCACAGGGTCAACGCTCGTAATGGGAGTTCCAAATGGCTAGAATCAAGGCAGTAGGCAGAGGGAAAACTGACAACACCTTTGTTCTAGAGTATACGACCGGCTAGCTGCCGCCGTGAAACTTTTGGTGTTCCTCGCCAGGATTCAGCCCAAAACTGTTTTGGGCATCATATTTCACAAAACTCCCGTAGAGAGTTGCAGAAAAAATGGGCATCAACGACCAAAGAAGCCAACAACTAGCCACATTGGGCTTAGCAGGTTTAGGGACATTGGGGAGACGACGAGGCCGTGGCCAATGTGGGCAAAAAACAGGACAAATTCCTTTTGACCCACATGTTGTGACAGCGAGTCTGTCACCTATCACCCATCCCGCTCAGCTTCCTGCCCCTCCTGTCCATCTGACACAGCTGCTTGAGCGGCGTCGTCTGAGATATACGGCTTGTCGGTGCAGTTTTGAATAGCAATCAGCGAGTAACCTGAGGCGATCTGGCAGGTAATGATCTCAAGGCCTTCTTTTGTGCGCACGCGAACGGTCGTGAGATCCCCCTGAAAAGAAAACAGTTGCAACATGGAGAAGCGCGTAAGCTAATCTTTGGCCCCCTTGTACTGCTCCTTATATTGGAAAATGGAATAGCTCGATAGAGCGCAGATAGGTCTGCGGCAGTTCACGCGCTTTGCACCGGAGAAGAAAATATTTAGATGGCTCTGCTGTCTGAAAGTCACGTATTTCCTCTAAAAGTGCGCAAATCAACATTCATTTTTCATGCTTATTATCGGCTTACATCATTAGGGAATAGCTCTCTCATGCACTGCTTCGCCTTGGCGCAGAATACACTGCAAAAGCAAAAGATCTAGCAGCAATGGTGTAATGCGACAGGCTAAACAACCTTCAGCTAGTTGCAGGTACTAGCAGGGATACGTTTGTGTGTTTTCAGAAGCGTTTTCAACTTAGAGGCTTGGCGTTAGAGGCTTGGCGTACGTCAATAGGGAAGCGTAGTGGACAGAACGTTCCCGTGACAGCTTTTCATGGTTCCGGATGGGGATGCCTAAGTGGACGCCACCGCAAAGTCAGAATATAACTAAGAAGACTGCAAGTAGCCAGGCTCAACAGTGGAGCGTTTATGTATTTGTGCTGGTTTGCTAGGCAGTACCCACCGTAAGGCCTGCAGTAGAGAAACCCATAGATTTTACGTGTAACTCTGCTGTTTTGAGGAGCTGCGTGTCATTATGAACACATTTCGAATCAGTGTCAAGGAGGCACAAGTAAAGGGACTTCACTACTTCCTGCTGTGCCCCTGGCTAAGAGCTCTGCATCAAGAGTGTCTTCATTTCGGTACTCAAAATCCTACAAAGGAGCCGTGAAGTGAACATCTTCGTTCACGCAAATTCCTGTCAAGGTGCCTATCCGTCAGTGCCAGTCGCTTTTGGCTACTAACCATCTGGATTTACAACGACGTAGCCGACTACTGAGGGGTTGTTGGAAAGCCATGCGCGCAGTACATCATCTGCTTCGTTCTGCGACCCTGACATCGTGATCTGCGCAGTCGAGTAGGCCCCTGCTGTCGCCGTTCATCAGATCCCAAATACACAGCAAAAAATCCACCGGCAGAGCAGTGGAAAATGTGGACACCTGCAGTGATAAGATAACAATACGTCCAGGTATAACGATAAAGGACGGGGTTTCCCAGGTCCTTTGGGTTAAGCGGGAACACCGTCGCGCACGGTCTGCACCTCTTGATGGTTATGTGTGCAAGCAACGCAAGGGCGGCAACCTCCGGCTGACAAACCTTTTTGAGGTGCTTGAATGAAAACGTCTTTCACTGAGCCTGTTTCTTAGGGGTATCAAGCGTTCTGAGGGAAATCCAGCAGATCCACGAGTCTTCGCCGGGATCCATGACATAAGTCCAGCCGCCCCTATCCCCACTAGTCTAGTAAGTTCCTCAACCTACTCCCATTCGTCTCGGACGGCCCTCAATAAATGTAAAGCACGCTTTTACACTATTAGGTGATCATTTATTAGACGAACAGGAGTTTAAGCCATGGTCGACTGCATTTACCTGTTCGTCGCGAGGGGCACGGCCGACGGGGCTGCAGCTAAAGGCTTAGGAGGAATAGAAAACTGCTACATGGAGATTATACGTGCTTAGTTTATGAAATAAATCCTCCAAACTAAGGAACTGCCAGCTAATACAAGCTCTTTTTGCTTAGAAGGACCCACATTGAACCAGTTGCATTGTGATCCCCCTTACCAACTCGCGCTGGTCCTCACTCTGACCAAGCCAGCAAGGCAGAGGGACGAAATGCTCGCTACGATCTGGCAAAGAGACATTGCCTTTCACACACTTGAAATGCAATACGGAAGTAGTAAGTGTCATTTGCGACGATAAACTAGTGCACGCCTGCTCACCAACGCTGAGGAATGGTTCGCACTCGCTATCATAGGCCAAGCGGGCAGAGAGAAAAACAATAAAAAGGCCCGCCAGAGTGTCAGCGACGGCTTCTGGGGGCTTCCATGAAGTATGTAGTGGTATGACTGCTTCTATGGTAAGCCAGCAACAAACGACGTAACAGCGACAGGCGGCAACAGGCTGGGCACAAGCCTTCAAGCACTACAACAGTGTATATGGGAGGTGTAGGTGGGTTTTGGAGCATGGATAAGAGAGTTTGGATTTAGATGTACTTGCGTGCGTCTGTATGCCACCGGTGGACAACCTTCCTGACCAACCGCCGAGGCCCTTTTGGTCAGAGCGCGACGTGGAAACGTGCATGGCTAGGCGACGTTTAGTGCTCCCTCAGTACTTACGGGGAGGACAGGAAGATGCATGCATGCAGGAATAGGCCTGTAAAGCTCAATACAACTCAAGGAGTCGGTTCCGACTAAAATGCTGCCTAGGGGACAATATTCTATGTTGCGCTAGCTTAATCCTGAGAGCCATACTGTGATGCTTGTCCTTTGCAAAATCTGCAGCTTCAGTTGTTTGTTTATAAGAGACGAATATACGTTAATAAAGGTGAGTTGGAAACTGGCGCCTGTACCAGGGTGTGCGGCTTCTGCTTCGTTCAGTTTTGACGCTTCATCTCATTTGTATTCTTTCTAGAAATTATGGCTAGCGGTTTTTGCTCGCTTGGTATTTTGTTTCTTTGAAGAGAGTCCGGTGTGTAGGTGGTTGAGCGCAGTCAGGTGTAATACGGATGGCTCCTGAGGCAGTCTACCAAAGGCCGCGGCTAGCTGCACCTGCGTTACGGAAGTTGCCTCGAAAATATTTGCTCTGAATTTCATGCCAGAAAGAAGTCACAGCGGTACTGTATGGGGGGGAAGGAAGTATGCGAAGTGTTCTTTGCTGCCAGCGGGATTTCTAATAGCTGTGAGGCAAACGTCACATCGCCAGCAAACCAGACATATTGCTTTCGGTGAGAGGCTTACGGTCGTCATTGGCTGTGTATGAAGGGACTCTGCGCTCCCCACTATCTTTCCTGGAGTGCAATGTGTGTGGTTGAGCGATGCGGTGTCTGGTCGAGCTGCATGACCAGTGGAGGGATCAGCTCTTGCCTTTATTTTGCAACCGGAAGCTGTTGCAGACATCAAGTGCTACATGCCTATTCGGTTTTACTACTTCGTGGCCCTCTAAGGAGTGCGCACGCAAAATAGCCTTAGCGGTGCCTTGCCTTCAACAGGTAGCCTGGCTTGCTTCAACGAATAGTTTGCGATCAAACTGATGAGCCAAAAAACGTGCGGTGTTCTCTGGCGTGCATCGCCACAAAGTTTGCGGTCAAATGCGAAAATGTGTAGGTACGCAAGCAAGGTGCGCGACACGATGGTACCATGCCAAACTTCCGATCCAATAATTGCGCTAACTAGGCTGGGGGGCACAAGGAGCAGAATACGAATAACCGCAGACAAGTCGATCGAGAGACGTAGTCTTTCTAGAGACATTAGCGCTTACTGGAGTGCCCTGAGAGTGATGTTGTGCGATGGCAGTCAAGAACATGACACAGCAACGTTTACCTACCCAAGGGAATTGCAAGCGCACTAGATTCCACGCCCCAGCAGGAGGGTCCGCCATACGCTCGAGTAAGTCCGTTAATATCTCTGGTGCAAGCGGTGACAACGAAGCCCTATAATTTGTTTTTTACCTACGTCGGCAATCGCTACCAAGCATCGACCCCTGAGATGCATAGTCCGCCACTCTAGAACCAAATGGGCTGTGGCAGCCACCGTGCCGCTCTGTCCCATCTGCTGGCATGCACGCGTACCGCCCGTTTACTGGAGTTGGCAGCTGTGTAAAGGCGGCCCCTGAATTGCAGAGGTCGCACGGACCCAGAGCACCGAGATTGGGAAGCGAACTGCAACCAGGCGAGCTTGGTCGGATGTTTCCGCAGGCGTAGGAGCATTCACTGTGCATTGTAGGTGACTCATAAGCATTCCGAGGGGGATCATTGGGAGGAAAAGGCTCCTGAGGTATGTATCCACTATCAGCACCCTGTTCAGATCGCCGCTTTGGCGTTTTCGAAGGAGAATGAGCTGCAGGGGTCGTCGACTCTCTCGGGGAAGGGTTCAAAAAGGCTTCCTCGAACCTTACACTTGCTTCCCTTGCAACACGGCACGAAACAATTTTTGCCGTGCTCTCGCACCTGAGGTTTACTGACGCTTGTGGGGGAGAATGACTTTCAATTTTGTTCCTTGAACGTCTTACATGCTGTCTAGGGAGGCGATCAAGCACGGCCCTAGCTACTGCAAAATCTGAAGCGGCTGCTCCCAGCTGCCATTCAAGAATAGGAAGCAGCAGGTCGTCTTCTTCTAGAAGAAGCTGGCATACCATTGCATGCGACTGGTGGAGTTTCGCCTGACCCGACAACACGTACCGACTACCTTCAGCGCAACGAGGCGGCGCGTCCGGTGGAGGTATCACATCTGCTGTTGCCAGGTGCTCAAACGAAAGGAGCAAATCTAACAGACAATCCTCATGTTGCTTTTCTAGTTTGTCCAGCTGTACGCGTATACGGCTCTTCCGCTTCTCTGGAGACAGCTCCACAGGAGGGCGACGACGAGAAAAGCAGTCAAATATGCTAGTGGTACCGGAGCCGAGTTGTTTGGCCAAGCGGTGACTAGTGGCCTCTCGAAACTTAGGTGCAAGGGCAAGCATCGTGTGGACGGCCATGTTCAGGTGGCGGCAAGCTTCGCACAGTTCCTCTGGGGACATCAACTTTACATCCCCATCAGCCGCTGGTGGTAATATTCGCTCTAACAGTGACAAGGTGGCTTCTAAGTGGTCAAGCTGCTGCAAGAGCAGCAGCTTTTCTTCGAGCAACTCGCCATCGAGGCTTGCAACCTCGTTGCGGATGCGTGCTGCTGTTGTCTCTAGAACACTCTGGGCTCCAGCTAAGAGCACCGAGCGTGAGTTCGGATGCCCCTGAACAGTCTCCTTCACGTGAGTTCTATGACGGCCCATTGTGCTGGAGCTATGCGTCCACCGAGCACCGTTCAGCGTCCGCAGCAACTGTGCGAGTACGGCAGTAATGCTCAGCCTACATCCTATTTGACCATTTTACAAGTAAATGCAGTGAAATATGTTTCTATAGAAATATGGCAGTGCATTTGTGAGGCCGTAATCTAATGTTGCCGCAGGCAACAACCTGCACCGCCGCGGGGCCCCATGTATTGCATATCAATGCTGGTGGATATTTCAGGAAAAACTAGGATCCGACGTCTCTTTCCGGCCTCTGTCACCCTCTTTAGTTATTCGAAAGTGCAACTATGAGAGCTATGGAGGCCATTTAACTGGAAGCTGCGCGTCTTTTCGACGGAGAAGGCGACCGCAGTCTATCTCGAGGGTCATCTCTTCCAAATGTATAAGCCGCCAGGATAACGGCAAGGAAGACTTGAAATACCAATCATTTATGCTTTAAATTAATATGTTTTAAAGTGTTGAGTGCTTGCTTTGAGGCGAACGCCGATCTGGGGCGCGTTTTCCGCTTAAATCGATCACTTGGTGACCACTAAAGAATTAAGCGCGACCCTGCAAGCACCTCCACGGGATTCCGTTTTATGACCTCTAAAATGCTTCACCTGAACTTTTTCGCCCACTAATTGAACATTTCTTTCGCGCAGCAGCGGCCAGTTTTCGAACCCTGCTGCCCCTTAGCTGATATCTGTTTTGTATCAAAATGGGAGCTGGAGGAAGAGGGCACTGCCACGTGCGTGGCCGCAGGCGGCACCGCTCGCATTACGGTATGTATGGCAAGCATATATTAAGGTTCAATAACGATGTGAATGATGCTTTGTTGTGTGCCTTGGGCATCCACACGAAACACTTCGTCGGACCCTGCTGAAACTCCTAAGAAAGTACCAAGCGCAACACTACGATTACCGTAAATGTTGATGGACCTGCGTGGCCAACAGCGCGCCAACTACTCACTAGCCCATGCAGTATTAGTTCGTAGTAGGGGGAATACTGACAGCCTTTGGTCACCTTAAATCTTCCGACCTGTTTGTGCAGACGGACATTACTTTCCGTATGAGGATGGGAAGAAAAGGAGCAGAGGGCAAAAGATAGTACAAATCAGGCAGCGCCGCGAAGTCTTTGGTCTCGGCACAGCTGCACGGCTGGTTATGTGTGACGCTGGACGGGTGCTGCTTCTCTCCACAGCACACCGCATGAGAGAAGAAGTCATGACTTTTGGAGACTGTCTAGCGAAGGAAAGAATAGCTTTATTAAAGGGGCTTGACCACTTAGAGGCTCCCCTATTGTTGATTGAGCGGTTGCTTGCTCCGCTCACAGCGGCGGGGAGATGCCGGGTTGACTTTAGCTTTGTAAACACAGCTTGCCGGCACTACCACATGGCAATAGACGCCTACCTAGCTGTTGCTCCTTCCTTTCGGAAGACGCAAAAAGTCCGACACAAATGGATCCGGAATAGGGGTAAAATATGCGCGAAGATTCGTTCGTGCTGCAGCAGGTTATGCTGCGGGTGTCACTGCCACAAGCATCCACCAATGGCCCGTCGTATGTCGAGAGCAAGGAAGATATTTGAGGATCTTGAGATTAGACATGAAGCTTGTGTAATTGATCTGGCACTGACATACGAATATTATTTGAGCTCGCCTGAGCCTCCACCACCCGACGCGCCCGCGAGGTGCCTTGCCGCCGCTTCTTTCATTCTAGCAGCACAGCGAAAACTGCATCAAGTAAGCAGAACTCAAAACATCAGACCAAATTGAGAACGGGGTGCTACTGCTACTAGAAATGCAGCTGCTATGAGTAGCCAATGACGCACTGACCACCCTTGAATGCAGCAAATTTAGTTGGAATTGGGCGGATGGGTGAGGTGCTAGTGCAGAGCAGCCATTGAGCTGCATCGAGTTCTTGTATTCACAATTTGTGCGCTAATTTGAGCAAGGAGAGTAGACATGCTGTAGCATTGCGATGTCGCGCCACCCAACACGCGTAGAAGTCGTTTTGCTGCAGACGGCATCTTGGAGGAATCCATAAGACAGCGACGTCCCCGAATGCTGCTTCTCAGGTCAATTGCCATTTCTTGCAACCACGAGACAAAGTTACAATGGGTATGGCTGAATGGACGCTTGAGGAAGCTTCAGAGGATTTGCGGGTAGCACATGCAAAACTTAAAACATTGCCTCGCCGCATGCGTTCTGGTCGGAAGCGAGGGCGGAGGCCACCTCCGCTGGTTACCTTTCTTTCACCCACAGAATGCGTGACGATGAACGAACACCCATGGTGGCGTGCCGCTGACGAGCATTGTGGACCGTGCAGAGGGGCATACGGCCATGTTCCGTGCACTAGGCACGAAGGATTTCCAGCGTCGCCACCTATTGTTTCCAGCCAGCACGTTATAGAGGAACTAGACCCCCCTTGTGTACTTCCAGCAATGCAGACAACCTCCATAGCTCACCCAGCTCGCGCTGTACAGCTTTCACCAGTTGCAACACTAGCCTATCCACCAGGGCCGACAGTTACCTTTCCCGCGGAACAGGCGCAATTGTCTCCAGTGTTGAATGCCACCCCACAACTCCACCTACCTCCAGTATCAGGGAGGCCCTTCACACCGGGAATAGGAACGGCAGCCAGCAGTCCACTGGCTGCACCAGTACATCTGAAGGGGAAGCCGAGAGTGGCGCTCCCTGTTGGACAACCTGTTTTGACCCATGCAAACAATGGGGGCGTCGGACGACTTGTGTACAAACAAGGTGCTCCCGTTAATTGTGGTGACACATTTCTTCGAATGAATTGACCCCAAGTGTTGATACTTACCAAACTTTCCCAAAGAAAGGCAAACTAGTGAATACAAAAGCCTTCAACCCCGATTTATTTGCGCGCCAAGCTACTGCAAAGTCTGAAGTGGGAATGGCTGAATTAACAGTAGGTCTGGCGCATGTAGATAGACCTGCCAGCTTTTCTCCAGACAGAGGCTTCCTAGTATCAAAACGTAATACTGAAGGTCAGCGGAGGTGATAGGTGTACTTCCAGTGTGTCATTTTATCGGCATAGGCGCATACGACTCTGAGCCATTGGATCTATGTGTCACTTGGTGGAGTGAGCTATCTCTCCTTCGCAGCAGAGCGTCATGCGCGAACACTGTTCGGGTTCCCGCACCGTACTATCTGAATCGTACATAATACGACATCCGCCGATACGAAACACACGAACCCAGCATAAATAAGGAAAAATTCCGGTTTCCTTATCGGTTTGGTTGCATACACAGTAGTGTTGGATGGTCGAGGGCGGCAAATTACACGGGCAAGCTTTAGGGTCCCCCAAATATGAAATCAGTTGAACTACGGAGCCCATCGCATTCGTACAGGTTCCTTTTGCCTTGGCATAATGACGTTGAGTTGTTTTAGTGATAGGAATGGCTGCCTTATTGACGTGGCACTTAAGTATTAGCTGCCGGCGTCGCTAGGACGTATTTCGCGACTTTGGGATACACATGCGTTTGGGTCACATACAAAACCACGCTCGTTTTTTTGCCGGCGATGAATATTTTATTTTGGCCCCCAGGCGTATCTCTTTGACACGTTAGGAGTCGCATGACGTCCAGGCACAAAAATGTCAACGTACATGTACGTGTAGGTGCTCCCTGTACTGCTGCAGCCATGAAAGAAGCTCCTTGCGCTAAAGCGTTTTTCAGCCGCTGCCTGCTGTTCCTCTGCTATAAAGTTTCGTATGAGAGCCCTGGGCGTGCTGGGCTTGCAGTGCTCTATCTGATAACTCCGTGGCCGCAAAATCATGCTTCTCTACAGCTCAATTTACGGGTTGTTGGCGACGCAAATATTGCATTTCTGCCGACCACGATATCAAAAGACCACGCCCAAGCGTACAGTCCACGAATACGCCCGAGGCAATGTTCTCTTGTGTGCTAAGTGAAAAACAATAAAACGTGCTTAGCGTGACTAGAAAAGAGGAGCCAGATGAATTGCACAGGAAAGCGCCGCTAGCGAAGCTTCTGTCTTGCGCTGTGCTGTTCGTGTTCCCTGTCAGCAACGTGCGTTGTAGCGATTATGGATAAAATTGTGGATTCGCCCCTAACCGTTTGCTGTCTTAAAAATTGGTGAGTTAGGGTCCTGTTTGGTAGCAATTACAAACAAAGTCGTGTCCGCCGCACGCCTGTGAAGGCGAGAGGTGGACAAGTGATTCTGCACAGACCCGCCGACAATCCGTAAGAATGTAACGGCAGTAGCGCCCTCTGGCCATTGTGGGAGCCGCCTTTCCTTCAACTTTAACGCTATCGTTCTGTGTATGCACTATCATCCAACAGGACGTACTGCTTCGTGGAACACGAATACGCTAGTGGGGCACTGGACGTAGAGTTGTGCATCGGTAATTCCATACAATAGCCTCATTTTCTGGCCCATTTTGACCGTCTCGCGGAAGAGGGGGACAGCATGCTGTTGTGAATCAAGTGGAAGATTGGATTGCCCTGGTGCTTATCTTCCATCGTATACTGCTCCATATCAGATATTGAACAGCCCTCCGGCCGCTCTAGCGAACTTTCCTTTATTGTCGTTAACAGCTAACGTCAAGAAAGAAGACTGGTAATCCGCTCTATCAACTGTTTGTTGCCCATAGATGGGCTCTCAGCAGGACACTGTCATACCCCACAGATTGCCCGTGGAGCAAGGCCACGCCAACGGCGACTTTGGAACCAGCCATGTATGTGTCTCGAATAAGTTTTACCGATGCATCCTCGGAGAGAAACAGGAGGGCTATTGCTTCGCCCGCAGCAATGGTCTATTGCTTCCAGGTCTTATCCCATCAGCGTGTCACACAAAACCATACCAAGATAGAAAGATGACTGCTGTGCTACTGGAAGTAAAGCTCGTAGTCAAGTGCTGCCTCTGACTCCCCAGCATCCTTCCTACTCTCCTGTTGAAATGCGTAAATGGGTGAAAAAAAACACACAACCTGCCAACCGGGTGAAAAGTGAAGATCCTCGAGAACCTCTACTTTGCACGACAATTGGAAATACCTTGGAATATTGACGCAAATGGCTGCGTTTAGAGGACATGGCTTTCATTTCGTTGACATACCTCTTCTTGTTTATGAAATGGTTTCGAGCGGAACATAACAGGCCGCCGGGGTAACCTCGATGCAGTTTCTCCAGACTGTCGAAGTGACAACTGCGATTCATTCCGGTCACATCTCTTCGTCACAAACTGGCATGCATTCGCTTGGTAAGTTAACGGTGTCACTTGTTTAGCTGAGCTCAATAATGCTTGTTCCGTGTAACTTGCCTGCAGCCTTTCGTCGTTTTTTAAGTGCTGCTGGGTCAGCTTTTCTTGACGAGCACGTTCGCGCCGCTGCTTCTCCTTTGCCTTCTCAAGCTGATGCACCAGTTCCGGGTTTTCCGCTGTGCATCAAGTGCAACTTCACGGCGTAAATCACATGCATTAAGGCTAGAGGAGTGCAGTGGTAATGGAGCAGGTGCCACTGTTTTAGGAAACCGCTTTCTCAGATGTGTCGCGAGTAAATCGAAGGGCCACATTGGCTTGGCGGAATTGCTAGCTTCTTGCCTTCATGCTTGGCGAGCGCTGCAAGGTGAGAGTCGAGCCGAGCTTCAATCTGCTCCAACATGCGTAGGCAATCAGCAGATGCCTCTTCTGCCCGCAAAACGCAGTGCGCCTACTAACAATGGAGACAATAATGTAATATGCGGGAACACGAAAGGCAGGAGAAGTAACCTTGTGACGATAAGCAGTAGCGGCGTAAGTAAGAGCAACAGGATTTGTGTATTCACTGAAAGCTGACCAATTTGCAATGGGCATAGAAACTCATGACTTGATGAAAACCACCCCTAGATGTTGGGGAAATCTGTGCATGTCGCTTACTTTCAAAGCCACAAGCTGCATGTATGGCCGAGACGTGGACCGCTAACTTCTGGAGTGCGGCCGATGCGTCAGATTCGCGTTCCTGCGAGGCCAGTTCTTCTGCAGCGCAAACCATAAAACCAATCCGGCTTCCATGTAATTAATGCAACTACTGGAGCTATTGCTGGGCAGCTGCCAGGAGGTAAGGGTTCTGCAGCAGTTCTTTGGCAAGAGCCTCTTTCCCAAACAGAGGCTCCAACTGAACGTGTGGAAGACTTAGATGCAACCCTGGACGTCATTGGAAAGTGCAAGCTACGTACCTCTGTGCTGAATGCATTTGGCACGTTGTTGTTGAAGCTGCTGCTGAAGCTGTGCAATAACTGCTTCAAGCCCTTCCAACCGGGCCCCCATTTCAGCTCGAGCGTTTGCGAATCGTTTTTCCATCGCCTCCAACTCCTGCATATTCATGCATGCTGCGCACGGAATTAAGCGCAGCTACAAATAACGCGTTTGGACAGTAAGAGGAAAATAGTGCGAGTGTTTGGGGCGTAGTGGCTTATCTCAATGTCTTCCGCGAAGGAGATGCCTGTTGTACTGTGTGTGTACAGCACTAACTAATGCTCCCTTTTCTGTCTCTGGGACGGCCGTACAGTGACAGTTTCATGCGCATTTTGGATCAAGAATAGGTTTTCCTCTTCCAGTTCTTTAAAGAGACGAAGAGGCTCTTGTGGATCTTTAAAGTATAGGTCAAGGGCCGATAATGCCATGTTTTCCGCTGCTCGAAACCCGGAACATCACGAAGGAGACAATATGCACGAAGCCTTGCGATTGTTCTATCGATTTCAACAAGTATTTGGGTATGCTTGTTGTGTCTACCTCCAGCACAACGATTTACCCACCGTCAAACAGGTTCTCGAACTCTGCTGCAGTTTTGAGCCTCCTGCTCAACTGCCTTTTTCTCTTTTCAGCCTTTTCCTCTAATTCCTTTCGGGGTGCAGTGCCTGAATGCGGCAAACGCATCAGGAAGTTCTCGTGTTGCGCCTCGGTCTTACAAGTGTAAGTTTCAATTTGTTTCTCCACTAGACGTGCAGCCAAGGACATTTGGTCGTCACACTCGCTTTAACTCCACGTGACTTCTTTTTATCCAGATCCTGAAGCTTTTCGCGGAGGTCTTCATCAATCGCCTCTAAGTCTGCGGCATACTGTAGTTGCTGTTGCTGCAGCTGACTCTGCACCCAGTGCTGCTTTTGCTGCTGTACCCGTTCCTTAGAGAGCTCTTCTTGGTCTTTGAGCCAGTCCTGTATGGACCCAGGGTAAGAGACTCGTAAACTGAACTATCTAAGCCTTCAAGTTGAATTGAACTTACGTGGCCCTCAAAGTTTACCTTCGACGGCTACGGAGAGGATGGCGGCTAACCGGCTTTGGGCAGGCAACTGACTGACCCAAGCTTACCTGGGGAGTAATATGCGTTAGAAAAGCTCTGTATCTCGAATATTCCTGAACTTTCTCTCTATTAGATGCCGCTCGAGCCTTTGTGGCATCAAGTTTCTGACGGAGCTGCCGGACAGCTGTTGCTTTCTCCTGAGAGACCCGCGCCGCCTCATCTGCTTTCTGCACGTTTACGAAGTCAAAACAAAGGCGAAAGTTATTGATACTAAGTCGGGAAAAAACGGTTTTTGGCAGCTGGAGGTCCGTCCGGACACATTGGATAGCCATGCCATATGAAGTTCGCGTTGAATTAAGAAATGGCAGTGCGCGGGCGTATTAGCAGGCAGTTGTATTCTCGTCAAAAGCGGATCTGCAATGCTTCCTTCGACGCAAGTTGCATGGGCTGCATATATCAATCCTTCGCCAATGGAATATTCTAGCTCACGCGAATAGCTTCGTGCGCAGCTGCATCACTGCTCCGTAGGAACTCGTCGAATTTTTGCGCATCCCTCGTTAGCATTGTTTCTGCTTTGCGTACAGCCTCTGACTTTTCTGCTGCTCGGTCGTGAAGCTTGAGTATTTCTGCATCAGTGCACGTTTTACAGTTGCTGTCCTCTCAGATAAATGCAAAACTGGAAACCAAAGTGAACGCGCTTTTACGGAATCTGGCTAAGCCCTGTAGGTCCAGAAAGCATATTTTTCAGACGCCTCATGCATCTAAGCCTGACCTGCCTTCCGAGTATCAATGGCCATCTGCAACAAAAATGCCTCCCTTGTCTTTTCTACGAGGGCTCGCGCGCCACTGCGCTTCTCTGTTAAGTTCAAATTCTTCCGAAGTTGGCGTGGGTCTGCGCCCCGCTGTTTGGATTTGCTGTGAGAATCTGTCGCAAGCACGCTACTTTCCTGGTGAACAGGAAGACGTTCAGCACCGTTCGAAGATTGATGCGGAGGAGGGGCCTGGGAAGCTGGCATTGCAGCATCCCGCCCTTCAGCAGGAGGAGCCATAGCATCTCCTGTGGGGACCGCTTCTTCATCGTGGACCGGTTTTGCTGAGTCACTTGCAGGAGTTCCTTGCGGTTCTCCCGAGCTACCTTTGACCTCTCTGGCATTGGCCTTCACAAGCAGAACATCCGGTTGTACAGCACTGAGGAGTGACTAATCAGGCACCGGTAAGCATATCCGCGATTAAGCGTTATTTGGGGGAGTGCTGGCGCGGCGATAGGGAAAATTACGTGCCTCCATCGCCTCCTCATACAACTTTATATTCTTAGCGGCGATCTTGAAGGCATGTAGGCCTTTACTTCCTTTATTTTCCCTTTCTAGAAAATCCCGTTGCGAACGCTTGGTAGGGCCCCGCCTTTCGAGGAAATGAGCCCAAGGGGATTACAGCTCTAACTCCAGTAGATATTCGGCATGGGGATGGATGGGACGAAATGCGATCATACAGATCCTCCCAGGAGTATGCAAAGCACCAGTTTGGATGCGAGCGGCAAGTGCGTCGACCCAATTATATAATCGTAGTGAAAGTGCCGTCCTACTGTGAACAAAACCCCCACACATTCTGCAGTTTCACAAAAAGTACAGTTAGAATAGGCCGAGGCATCGTGCAGCTCGTACGGAAGGAATTACGTGAAACTGTCTGCCGAAGGTTTCAGTGTGAGCCCATACCTCAACGGATGAGGCAGGGCCGCTTACGGGTGCTGACAACTACCAAGGAAACTGCGCTTGTTATCAAGGGAGAGTCCGACATATGCTAAAATAAACAAAATCCACTTTTCAAGGACTCCATAAGCGATGTTTTCAGCATGTGTCTGGTGGAAGATCAATTGCTTGCTGTCGTCGTGATCGCACGGTGACCACTGCAAGAACTAGGGCGAGAGTTGGCCCGGACACGTTCGCGAAAGTACAAGGTGAAATGCAAACGCGTTCAATCGGCTTCGTATACGGCGCCATCTTCAGGGTGTTTTTCAAGTAGGGAAGTTAAGGAACTGCTCGGGGACTCCTGCTTACCGGGGCTGCCCGGGCATGCAGTGGCACATCCGGAATAGTCAAATATGCCATAGAAAACAACATTTTTTCCCCTCCGCTCATATTCCCGCATGCTATGCTTGTGTATAAACGGGTTGAGAGACCATTTTTAAAGCCAGGCAAGTAATGCTCCACCCCGCCAAGAGACAGCATCTCGGTTGCGGCGGTCTTTATCTCCAGAAACTTGTTTTGCGCAATTTCAGCCATTAAATCCTTTGGTTCAAAAGGAAACTGGGAGACACACCTCTGATCCTCGTAGCAAAGAATGCCGGCACCAAACGTTGCTGCGAGGTCACCGGCGGGGTCGGTGGGGACCGATCGCCTGCTAGCAACCGGGCCTGTATAGATGCTCCCGCTAGAGCTTGCCACACTTAATAATTGGCAAACACTTGTACTTTTCTGTTGATTTTCACCCACATCTCACCGGAATGTTTCGCAGCGTTCACTTGGCAAACTGCGCGATGGGTAGTGGCATCGTGAGAGGGAATATCTTGTTTCCCTTTAATTCTATAGTGTTTTTCTGTCTGTGAAGGTTAAGAAGAATATATGTAGGGTTATGGCCAGATAAATAGGGGACAGTGAAGCGGTGAGGGCAGCCGTGTGGTTGCAAAGCTCAAGGCACACCTGTAGTAGATGTCTCTTCCGAACACTGATTGACGCAGCGCCGCTGAGTTTGCTCTGTGTCTGTGCCCACAAGAAAACGCCTCAATGCTGCATGGGCTTCCAGTAGCATATTGATTTGAATTCTTTTGTTTGTGTTCTACTCCGTTTGGCACGACTCGAATGACATCGGCGCGGTGCCGTATGCCCCAGTTTGCGAAAGGCTGTGATCAGAGGCGGCTATTAGCCCTGCAAGCAATAATCAATCTTTCTGTTAGCCTGATTGCATGTAGTCTTCCTGCCGTCCTTTCTGCCTTCTAATGGCAGCGCCAAAACCAGTGTGACATGCTCGAGTTTTATTAGGTTTTGCCTCCTGGGCCTCAAATTCTTGCACCCAGGTGCTTTGAGCGTGCTAATTAGTCTGAGGGCATCCAACTGATGTGATGTACGCAGACGATTCTTCTGCCACTATTTTCTGGCTTATCCGCAGGCACTCTAGGGGGACGCAATTTGTAACGTACAGACTGAATAGTGGAGTTCGAGGATGACTACCAAAGTAGACCAGGCAGATGGGGGCAAAGCGGCCTTCAGAAAGTACTTAGAAGATCATGGGGTCATTCGTCAACTGACACGTGTCCTTGTTGGGCTCTATGAGACTCCTGAACGGCCGCTGAACGCCCTTGACTACATCAAAAGGCACCTGGGAGCGCCGACAGGTGAATGGAATGTAACGACCTCACGCCGATAATTTGTTGGCGGTGTCAGCTTCAGCTATCATCGATAGGTGTGTATAGTTGCGCAACACGTGGTCTGTGTCCACAGGTGTCGAGGTGGATGCACTCCGGTCGGAGGTGCAAAGTCTCACAAAGGAGAATGCTGCACTGAAGAGCAAGGTTGAATCACTGCAGCAAGAAGTGGAACTCCTGCAACGAGAACTTGCCGATTAGTGGGAATGTCCTGCTCGACCTTCACATGTCCAGCTGGACAGCCACGTCTCATTGGGAAACATCGACATATGCAACTATTTGGCAACGCGCCTGGGCCTGACAAGGGGATAAAATATACAGACAAATGCCAGCTAGAAGAACGCAATATTGTGAATTTTGCCCTTACGACCATGGATTACCACGGCAACTGGCAGCTCAGTCAACTAAGTGCTCTCCAAGTTCCAGAGTGATAGAACACCCGAATAAACACGATGGAGGAAACGCCGCATCTCCACAACATAAAGTTACGGGTACCAGCAACTTTACTACAGAGCGGACAGTTCCGGACGCAACATATGTGCGGCATGTAGCCACGTGATGGCTGCGGAGAACACCAACTTCTCCCGAGCGGGGTGGACGAGACGCTCCTGGTGTAATGGGGATCCACGGGAGCACCCGCCTCACTGCTATAACTGCCGTCTTTTAATGAAGCAAATGTTTTTTTCAGCAACAAAACTGCTTTGGCGCCGGGCAGGTGAAGCTCCCGTATGCGTGTAGAATGACTCTGAAGCGTATCCAGCTTGCTTTCATCTTTTGCCAGTCACGAGCCACTACGTGATGATTATTTCCGGTTCTTCATAATTTATAGCATACATAATGGGCTCGAACTTGTCCCTATTTCAGTCGGCGTTACAGTGTGATGTAGCCATACCATATAACAATCAATTGCATGAACCTCAGCTGTTCAAATATCTTTAATTGGGCCCTCTTGAGTCATTAGGCGTTTATCCTTCCTGACGACGGATGACCGTGAAGCTATGTTCGTTTCGATAGAAGGTGACCTGTTCTACCTCCCCAATTCTACATAGTACACGGCATACGGCCATAGTAGTCCTTCGCACGGACCGCTAATGCAGTACCGTGCGCTTTGTTCTAGCCCAAATTGACACATTTCACCAATGCATAGAGAATATGGCCCAGGATTTACCTTGGATTGCGGAAAATTTTCAAGTTCGTAGGGGAGCGTACTAGTACCGAAGGCCACCCTTAACAGCAAGCTGACTTCCCCAACAGCCTAACTTGTGTCGTTGCAGCTTCCCTATAGAACCAGGTGCCAACTGGTGTCTTAAAATCCTTAAGGCACTACAGTTCTCAGGTGGAGAGCCAGCTGTGGACTAGCTTCATATTTGCCGCGTCACTCCTCGCTCACTGGACTTCTTGTCCACGCGCTACCCGACTGGTGATGCTACTCGCACATCCATGACACGGCAGCACCCAGCATATGACCCACCAAAAGCGAGATTTCAGTGAGGGCTCAACCTCCTGGAGTGGGAGGAGTGCGTCGCACGAGCAATGCGCAAGAAACAATATAATCATGTTCAGTCTTTGCGACAGGCTGGGATACTCCCTGTTGTATGCTTTAGAAGGCCCAAACGCTGGAAACGAAACGCTTGACCCGTTTTTGCAGGCACCCACTTTTCCTCCTAAAATGGCTAGCCGAGAATCCTCCCCGCTGCAACGGCAGCAAATGCTGTCGCTAGATGGGAAAGGTGTTTTCATCTGTGCAGCCGCAGCTGGCATAAGCTAGTCAGTTCACAAAACAACACCACCACTTATCAGGTTGTTGTAGTTGCTTCCCGCGTCTACCCTTACCAACTAACAACTAGGCGAGTAACACTCCAATGAGGAATGTGGATGTCGCAAAGGGTATTGTCTGTGGGCTAGCTCAGATCCGGAAAAACTAACGTTTTTTCATAAACACAGTAGTTAGAGTGCTCTGTTGGGCGATACGCAGATATTGTCTTGTACGGTGATCCGACCGGCCGCTTCTCGAGGAGCGTTGGAGCCAGTAGCTAAATGACCAGCATTTTCCTTCGTTTCCCAGACGCGTTCATACTGGAATGTAACTACTGGAATAGAGCACAATTTACCAAGTTAATACGGCAGAACAGGAACCGATTCGATTTCTTTCGGCGGCTACCACCAGCAAGCAACGGGCCTCGACAGAGTCTTTTTAGGGAATGAAGTTAGAAGTTGAGCATCATAGCACGATTATCTAGAAAATTGCCTCTCGGGGGAAGATCAGGCATGGCATCTTCCGGGCACAAACCTTCAGCCGAAGCATAGCCAGTACCGCGGGTCACCTGGAGCCCCGTTGCTGCACATACCTGCACTGAAGGAGGGCTGCCGATCGCCGTTATATCGATACTTGTTGCAAAACTAGTTGGCAAATGTGGTGGAACTTCAGGTTTCTCAACTCTTGTAAAACGTTCAGCGGACGTGTAAGCGGTAACAGAAAATAACGACCCTTGGCGCAGACGAGTAACGGGCGACAGGGAAAATCGGCGCCTATCCATAGTATTCGATAGACCGAATGAAGTAGACAGAACTGTATCATGCACAGCTTTTGGGTGGATAATAGAAAGTAGGAAAGGCGCTGCGGAGCATGCTCGGTGGGGGGACCTACGGGCAACAGGCCAGGTCCGGGTGACCCACAGCCTTCCACAGCCACTTCTTTGACACAACTAAGTTAGGAATGACGGGCGACAAATGAAATTGAGGGGCTTCCACTGGTTATAGGCTCCAAGCACCAGAGCACCTCGCTATAGGCAAACACGGACGAGGTGTCCGAGCGTAGGTTCCGGCAATTTCTGTCAGTTTGAGCGGAACGGGTGTGGGTATGAACAATTGGCTCTTTTCAGGCAACAGCCTCAAACCTGAACGTCAGAGTCCCGGAGTTTGGCCGGAAAAGAGGGATGGGAAGCCCATCTGCTTCAATCCTACAGATGAGGCTGCAGTGGGCAGTCATTGTGCTGCTTCAGTTGCTTCTGTTCCCTAGTGTTGCTTCTTCCACGGGGAGGAATGGGGTTGTCAGAGCGACCTCGACAGTGCCGGTGTCCATCATGAATATGACTGGGGAGAAGGATGCTGCGGTTGGGCACTGTGGAATTATTTTTGCTGGAGCGTCCGCAGCTCAACAAATCGGGCAAAATAAACAGCGGCAGGCTTGTTTCGCTCTACAGAGCTATGGATTTCTCACCAGATACATGAAACATGAACAAAGTGAAATGCCCTCATGGGGCAACGATGTTTGTCTCCTGTTGGCGTTCTGTGGCAACGAGTGCCACCGCCTCTACGGGCACCCGCAGAAGACAGCAGCGGCGACAAACGCTCTGACTGAAGCAGAGGCCTCAATAACAGGCAAAGCTGCGAACAACCAGACCGAGATAAAAACGATGCCATATTTATCTGGGGGAAAGCCAATTGCTAATCGAAGCTCGGACGGAAGTGCTATTCAAAGTTATTCTCAGGCGGATGGCATGCAGCTTTCAGGGGCACCTCACACAAGAGGGGATGCAGTTTCACCCGGAAGCCAGTCCAGTAGCCTACAGCTATCCGACAGCCAACACTCTGATTCCTATAGGACGAAGAAAAGCTGCAAGAACTGTGCTAAACACTTCATGTCGCATGCATGGCGCGCCCGTTGCAAAGGCGTTTACTCCTTAGAATTCGAGGCACTAAATCAGGGCTTTGGAAGATTTCTCGCTCGCTTGGCTCTTTTGATCGGAGCGGCAGATATAGAAGAAGTTGTGGACATTGAACGCGAACTTCAGGAATACATTCGCCTAAAACAGATGCGGGCTCTGAAAGCACAAACTTCCCGTCCTGAAGAAGCTTCCGCTCCTGCTCAACCATCACAGCAATCGACAAGGTCCAACGACATTTTCAAGAGCGCCCCACTCCTGGAGTCGCAAGAGGGTGCATTAGTTCCAGCAAATGCCTCATATGCTTCCACGGGTACATCAGGCTTGTTGGACCATGAGCTAAGGATTCTCTTGGAGCCGTTATTCTCGAATAACGAGTTGGCTAGCTCACGTGAAAACGCGAAATTTGAGCCAGTCCCGACTATACAAATATCTATCCCTCCAAGCTTCCGGGCTCGTTTTGCTCCCATACCTACACATGGTTCTTCTATGGCACCTACAAGGCGGCTTAGGGGAACCAGCGCTGGTGACTCTGCTAATTTGGAAGCCTGGGTTGGACACAAGCCTTTCCCTGCAGGGAGTACCCTCAGCTCGGTCGGTCATTGCAGGGCAGCGGCGGCGTTAATGTCTCAAAGGTCGGAACTACAGTGGCTGAAAGAATACATCTTCTTCTTACCTCACCGTGGATGAGAAGATGGGGGGCACGGTTGATGACCATGAGGTCGGAAAAGCTGAAGGTTAGGGTCAGGCGTTGGCTTGATCCGTGGTTTCGCTGCATCTCACCAGAAGCGTCGCATTTCCTGAAATCCACTGAATGCGTTATTAACGGCCGTTTGCACCTCTGAAAATTCCAACTATGCGCAATTTCGCGTCAATCTGCACCGATAAAAGGGCGTTTTGTTTTCAACAAAACGCGTTTTGTTTACCTACAGCTTCAAAAGGGAAGTAACCTCATGTTCACGGGCACCAAACGGTTCGAAGGCTTCGTCCTGGTTCTATCAGCGGCCTTTGCATATTTCGTCATGCGGGCCTAAAGTATTTGGCCAACAAAAAGTTTCTCATTTTGCTTGTTTGTGAAGGAATACGAACCTTAAGCTTTTCTGTGAGTAGTTGCTAGTAAAGAGACTTTCAAAGTGATATGAGGAAGGCGCAAACAAATGTAAACTAAACTTTCACAGGAGACGTTTGTATTTGATTCATAACGGCCCCTTCGCCATCATCTGGCCCAGCGACATGGATTTTCGTCCCCTCCTCGCTGCCTGTACTAGAGGGACGCCGATTCAGTCCTTGAAAAGGAAGCCGCCAAGCAACCTGCCGGTAGACAAGGTCTCCCACGCCCCTTACGGGCTATCTCGAAGTTCGTATATAGACCTCAATGTGCGCGTTGCTGTGCATTTAGAGGTTCTCCTTCAGTAATTCAACTAAAATGTTTTTTCCGATGCTGGCGGAGCTGTTTGGCTGCCAGTAAGGGCAATCCCCCCTCCGTTGGCATAAACGAAGCATAGTGGGGACGTCCTTGGATTGCATTGGTCGGACATGACTCTTAAGCTGGTCGCAATGTTGTGTGTCGACTGTTGATAAATACGGCACTGTTGGCTACCGAAGTACTTCGGCGCACATAGCACACTGCTAGGAAGGGGATAACGACTCCATGATGCAAGACGTGTTTGCTGAAGTACCTCGCTGAGAGCGAGACTCCCCTCAGCTACGTATCTTCTACTCATCTCTCCTTGAAAGTAAAAGGTCTCCAGATGTGCTGCTTTCCGTATACTTTGGCTATGCATTGCCTCACCTGTCACAGGGAAGACAGGCATGAACTGCTGCCAACAAAATGTTGGAAGACGATTGCTCAGGACTTAACAATAACAACATGAGGTAGTGTGTAGTAACAACAGGATGCCACACATTTCCATGGAATTACTTGAAGGCTAGATTGCTTTAACTGCAGGCGCTGCAAGTTCCCACTGAGAATGTCAGGGCGCACACCGCTTCAACTAGCTTGCATACAGACAGGACAGCAATGGGAGGTGAATACAAGGTATCGCTTGTCTGGATGGCACTGGTCGGACCAACGCATCTGAGATAGCACTAATAAGGCAGTTGACTCTAAGCGCTATGCAGTGCCCGCGAGGTGCTACGCACTCATCCGAGTTAGAATGTCACTGAGCGCATCTTCTAAGCGGTTATCTGCAACCACGAAGACAGAAGATTCAGAGAAGACAGCAACCTCAGACTTGAGCTTACATGCGGTCCGCTCCGGCATTGCTGTGCCAATGCGCCTGATAAGCGCACGGAACGGGAAGTGCTGTGGGGCCCAGGCATGCACAACAGCTTTTGCTGAGCCTTACATACATCAGACAAACCAGAAAACAACAAATGATCACAATACATACGTTGGGAACCGCAGGTGAATGCCATTCTAATAGCAAGACCCTTATCCAACCCAGCTCGTGGTGCGTCGGTCGGACCAGTGTCCTGCCGACAGACATTACCCTGTATTCACCTCCCAGTGCATCCCTGCCTTTATTGTAATGAAATGACCATGGAAGATATAGCAAAAGCAATACAGTTGTCGGGTGTCAGCGTTCTTCGTCCGGTGCCTTGCCTTGCCTTAGTAGCCTTCTCGTTGCTCCTTTTCCCGAGTAGAAATGACGCATCTTCTGGCAGCAAATTAAATTCATTGCAGATATTTTAGCAGTAACTACTTGACGGAACTACTGCGGATCCCTGGGGAATCATGCGGCAAATTGACGCTTACCTGTAGCGTTACGTTGGTAGCTTCCGGCGGTGCCAGTCATGCAAGGCTGCGATGCAGTCCTAACAGTGGTCTGTGCACATTTGCAGGCTTTACGTTGCTTCCCCTGGAAATTTTAAAATTACAAACTGTAGGAAGTATCTGAATTATGAGGAAGCCACTCCCGCATATTCCTCATTGATTCATCGTGTAGGTGGTTCTCATGCTGGTTGCTGCGTGAGACTCTCTTGCGAAGGCGTGGATCGCGCACCAGCGTTGAGTTGAACTTGGTTTTGCCACCACTTTGTTTATGGAAAACTCAGCTAAGGGAGTGTGTTTGAAGAACGGGTTCTGGCTCGAGCAGTACGGTGGCGACAATCGACTCCCCGTTTACAGTCGGTGACTCGAGGCATAGGTTAGGAGGTACTATGGAACGTTTAATGCTCCTGGAGTGAATTCAGCAGCAACCCCTTCAGAATTATTGCTTTTCGTCCCATTCTACAGGGTGATTCGGCGCTGTGTGCCCCTCTGACCTCAAGTCCTGCCATAGGAAGGCCGCAAGTGAGGAGGAGAAGAGGAAGAGTCTGCGCCATACAGTTCGGCCAGGGCATCTATCAACACATTTCTGGCCCTACATTGTGTCCACGCCTATCAGGCTGACCAGCTGCTGTTGTGCTGATGGTTTTAATGGGCGCCTCGCGACCTGACGAACCTGCGGCTTCGGGAAGAATCACCCAGCCACTTCACTCAACCGTTTACTGCGCTGCGGGCACACATGCGCTGGAAGTAAATGCGGCCAGCATATGCTAAGGCTTCTTAGGGATGGCGGGGTCGACGCCGGAGGAGCAGTTTTCTTTGATCAGTCAGCAGCTTCTGCTGCTGAACCAGCTTCCCCAGCAAGATGACGGTCTTGCGTCATTCGAAACGGCGCCTACTAAGCTTCATACTCCTTTGGAAAAGCAGCAGGTATCTTCAGCAGCTGTCGGTCGCATCGCTGGAGTTAAAAGCCCCATAGTGCACACTTCTGTGGAGAGCAGTGGGCCAGTGGTTAACCTAGCTTCCACGGTGTCGCAGGCCTGTACATCAGCAAAGCCGGATTTACAAGACGCGGCAACTGCCAAGTCTCAGCGGCTTCAGCAGATGCAAATGGCACTTATAGAGCACCAGAACCAACTGTTGCGTCAAAGAGAGCAGTTACAGCAGCAGCAGCGGCTGCTGCTGCAAAGGTCACAAGAACGCAATGTTGCTCCTCACAGCCTCGCCCAGCTGTTCGCCGATCTCCATGAGGCCCGTCAGCAGCAATACTTACAAACACAGCAACGTACAGACCCCACGGCTACTGCTCATACGTCTGATGGGCGTGGGCTGAGAACAGGGTGGCGTCACCACTGCAGTAAGCTACCAAGCAGCGGGGCTGGGCTGCAGCAGTTGATTCCCCGTTGCGGGGCTGATGGCGTTGCGGGCTTAGCGGCGAAGCGTGAGGGGAAGCCCTCAGGAGAGCAGGCCGAAGAAGGACGCCCTGATTTGGAATCGTTTCACGCAGAGGGGGCCCGAAGCAAGCATCAAAGGGGAGGACCCTCTGGGCAGTGCTCAACAGATAGAAGGCGAATATTGAGAGAGGCTGGGCTACTTAATGCAGCTGCGGTGTTGACCTGCACTCTCAGCGTCCTCCGGCTCAGCAGGAGGAATGCCCCAGCTGCAGACCAACAAGACAGGAAAGATAACAGCACCAGCGACAGATCAAGTACGAAAACTATGGAGAGTGCCAGTGACATCGGAAGCATGAGGGGACTCCGGACATTTTCGCAAAAGACCGAACTGGCTGCACCAACCACGGCATCGTGGGGAGGAAGGTACCCCCCCAACGGGTCAACGGGGGGCAGAGCGATGCAGGTGCACGGCGAGCCTCTTCCGCTTCCTGTTTTGTGCGGCGGTGTTTCCCCCGGCAAGCTTTGGCTGCACTGTCTGAGGGTGACCCTCCACGCCAGGCGGTGTTCCATACGGACGCGCCGTTACTGGAAGGCCTTGGTGCATCTCTTCCCTCGCCGCAGTGCGTACTCAACCATGACAGTTTTGTCGGAGGAAGATTCGGAAAAGTACAACAGTATAGACCCTCGGGTTTCCTCATCTGTGGACGCGGCAGCTGCTGTAGGGTCCTGGGCTGCCCCTAAGGAGCCGTTTTGTGACCCGGGGCTGTACTGCCTCATGGATGAACGAGGCCCAATTATTGCAGCTTGGGCGGTTGCCCGAGACAGTGATGGGCGCTTGCGGCGTTGCACAGCAGTGGTTGGCTCAGCTGCTGTTGACGCCGCTGACGAAGCCTTTCTCAAGAGGAAACGCTCCAGTCATACGGAAAAACCCCCTAAACGCGAGAATGCCTGGGGATCGTTCTTGAGGGGGGACGAACACGTTGAAGCGGAAGGACTACAAGCACTAGAGAAGTGGTATGTGAATGTAGCAAACGAGCCTCTGACGGAGCAGCAGATTCGAAGCCTCACATTAGGTAAGTATTTTAGCACAACCAAATACCGTGCCTACCTAGCTCTTCAGTGCCATGCCATAATTCACTACTAAGTTGTCAATAGATATTGTCCGCATACTCCTATGAAACAAGTGGGTTGATGCGCATTGACGGGTTCTGCTTCTTCCCACGTACCAAAGAGGGTAATTCTGTAGGCGAAGGTTGTCTGCTGGAGCCGAACCGAAGGAGAGCTGTGGGGATGAGTTGTGGCTCAATGCAGTGCGTTGATTGGCGTGTGTGGCTTGAAGGTACTTTTCCGCACCAGCATGTAGACAGATGTGCCTGTGTGGCAGCGCTGTGTTGTGTTGAATTGTGCAGCGGAATATGCATCGATATTCGGCGAGTATGCCGAGTGTTTGGTTAGCGCTCTGCAGAGGCTCGTCGAGACCCGACACTCAGCATCATATGCGAGCAAGGGTGCGGAAGGCTGTGGGTGTTCCTGTAGCATCTGTCTCGGTCACTCGTGCCGCATACGGCTGGCTTGGCGGCAGCACCTCATGGCCTTTGAACTTGCCATAGATAAGACAGCGGCTGCACGTTCGCGTTCAGGTGAGCAGACAGACGGAGTAGCTCAAGGGCGCTTGTGGAGGTCTATTGTGTATTGTACATGCCGGGAGTGTATACGGAATCGATTAGAGAAGTATGCTTTTCTCTATGCGCACAGATTCTTCTGGAGAGGACTCACGGGGAGCTGGCGTCCAGGGGTCAGGACGCGACCGTCCCGTTGCAACTTTACGGAGTCACAAAGGGCGCTGGGAATGGTGTCGTAAGTGTCCACTGGGGTGCCGCATGCACCTGCAGTTGATTCTTCATGAACTATATCAGCCACTGTCGCTGACAAAGCCAGGAATGCGCAGTGCGCTTGCACAGTTGCTGATGAGGCTGAGGCGCTACGTGGTATTGTCTCCGCTAGGCGTTGAGTTCCTGATGGAACGCCTCAAACAAATACGACTTACTCCTGCTTCTGTAGCTGGCCGCCATGATGGTTTCGGTCAGGCGAAAGAGGGGGACGAGGATGAGTTGTATTGCAGTTGGGCAACACGGGACTGGGCCCAAGCTAGCTGGCACCGCAGGCAACAGCGTTGCCAAGAAGAGGTTCCGAACACTTTGATTGGTAGCAACGATCTTGATAGCAGCGTTGCTAGGCTCTCCATGCTCTCAGCAGAGCTGTGGGAGGCACCTGCATGCAGTGCAGGAGGGGTAACGGGACCCGGCCTCTCAGCTGACGGCAGCGAACCGGAAGGGAGAAGACAGTTGGCCAAACCAGACATTTCAGCAGAGCAGTTGCAGGCATTTGCTGACGGAGTGGCACGACAGGACTGCCCCAGCGTGTTGGGTGGCGTGGGTATTCATACACTGCGACTATCTGGACTGCGCGATGTCATGGCGAATCCTGACGATGAAGAGGAGGGAGCTCGTAGCCCTCAGTACAGCTACCCTATTTCGATTGCGTCTTCACAAGTGCCTTCTGCTTGCAGTACGCCGCCCCGTCAGTCAAGCCGCCCACGCCTAGGCAGATGCTTTGCCCTGCCGCGAAGTGACCATTCCCAGCAGCGGAGTGACGGTGTCCTGGGATACGCCTCCTTTGGACAATCAGAAGATTGCGGACTTGCTGCACACAGCGACGGTACTGGGAGAACTAGCAGAGGCGGAGCCGGAGAGAGTGAGGCGCCACTATGAATTACTATGAACTGCCAACTGAGTTCTGCACGCTGTATTATTTTTTTTTTCAGGTGTGGTAGGTTGCAGTTTGTGTGTACGTGTTTGCTACATCTACACACAAACTGAAAAATATACCGTGCGCTCGTGTCCAATGCTGTATTCATTTCGGGCATTCAGGAGATGACCTGGGGAGGCCTGGGCACGGAGGAGATGGGCTTAGCGGCGATGGCCTGGATGCTTCTCCACGTAGGCTTCGCCGCATGCAGCGGGGGCGTTTGACGTCAGAGGACCAGCAAGGGGCAACAGGACGCCGACCAGTGACGCCACTGGTGCCCTGGTGGTGGGAGGACTATGTCAAGACGGGAGTTGAACAGGACGCGCGGAGGTCAGACTCAGGAGGTAGGGGGGCAAACGATGCTGCTTCTGACAGCTCGTCCTCTGTGGCTTCTACCATCTCGCTTGCCGCATCACCTCATGTTTTCCGGATACCCTGCGGAAGTGCGGTGGGTGAGCCGCACTCCAGTTCTGAGCCCTTCCCTGGGCAGACCAGTGTCAGCAGAACAGGGGCCATGCTGGCTAGATTTACTGAGGCAGTTGACAGCCAAGCCCAGTCGGGGATGCAGACAGGAACCAACCAGGCAAGCGACGGCACATCAATCGACCTTATTCATGCTGCTGCCGACTTGGTCGACAGCATAGAAAGCTGGCCCGTTGAATTTGAAGCACAAGGAGGAGCCGCTACGAAGGCGCACCAAAATCGCGGCCTCACGCTTAGGGAACGAATGGATGGATCGCCGTCAGAATTTGCCCTCCCACCAACTTGTGAAGCAGCGGCATTGTCTGCGTCTGCTCCAGCCGGAAGGAAAGCTAAGTCACCGAGAGGCGGCGATGGAAACGCGTCAACCGCGGTGCAACCCAGTAGCACGGAGAGCATGCTGACGTTCGTTTCAGCAGTTTTAGGCACTCCCGCGGACAACGAGATAGATAGTATAAATGGATTCGAGCTGCTGCAAGGTGCCCTGCGAGCTCTGTTTGGCTCGGCAAGCCCAGTGGAAGGACCACAGATGGAGGCCGTCGAGATAGGGAACAGTGAAAGGGTTTTGGAACGTACGTGACACAACTTGCACGCACCGTCGTTGTCAAAGAACACAGCCTACCGAGTGGCAATGACCTGCCGTCAGCTGCCTCGGTCTCCTCTATCTAGACGTGCTGCATCGCTGGGTGTGTGTGTATGGGGTGCAGGGACTGCAGCTGCTCAGGAAGGCACTGCGTTGCCGGCGGATCGTGATGTTGCAGTAGTTCATGCGCCAGCAAGAGATACTGATGCAGTGGAGGAGGATAAAGGGTGTGTCATGAAGGCCCGATCGGAGTCTGTTAAGCAAAGTGACAGTGCGCCCCCATTGGACATGAGTGCTACCACTCCGCTTCTGCGATCTCTCGCTGCGTCGTCGGCTCCCCCTGTGGAAAATACGCAGGGCCAGTTGGTTGTGGATGACTTCGATGCACTTCCATTGCCAAAAGGAGCCTTGTGTTATCGGGATGCGTATGAACCTTTCGAGAAGGACTACACAGACGTCCAGATACGATGTATGCCACTCCGAAGGAGCACAGCTCATCAGGCGTATTGTCCTCGTGCTTTGTTGAGTAGTTTGGTTGCAGATAGGGAGCACGTGATCTCATCTGTTCACTTTAGCCCGGGTATTACCCGTGTGCTGCATTGGGGAGATTGTAGGAGTTGCCAGTTTTAGGGGCACTGCGAGGCTGTATAATTATCAGCTGGTTTTGTTCATGTCTTATTGTGCCATAGTGAAACCTATGAGAGCTTTCGGACGGAGGCAAGACCGCCACAGTCGTCACAGGAGACGCTCATGGAGGCTTTCTTCGCAGAGTGCAGGCAGCTCACCACGCGGAAACTCTCCTGTACCCTCTCGTCCGCAAGGGACGACTGGCCTTGGTTTGAGAAGGCCCATTCAGGGGGGAGCAAGGTGGGTTAGTTCAGTTTGTAACACAGAAACGCGCTTTACGAACCAGTACACGCACACATGCAATGCGAACTGCGTCTCCGGCATAGAGAAATGCAGGGGCCGGTTATGTGATGTGAACGGTTTTTTGCAGAGGAAGGGGTTTGGGGCCCTTAGCAGAGCGGACAGGAACTGTAAGAATTGGAGGAAGACGCGTTGTTGTTCGGACTGTTGATGACGGGGCTAGTTTGGCGTCTCGCGAACCAAGCGCTGGGGGCCTATCAGATTTCTCTCTCTCTCGGTGCAGTATGTCTGTGGATTCGAGCATCTCAAGCCGTGGCGTAAGCGTGTGCAGCCGAGCGACGAGCAATGCAGGTTCTGTTTCAGATGCGTCTATTCAAGGCGGCGGTACCCCACAAAGCCCAAGTGCCCATGAGGGTGCACCCCGCCACAAGCGAGGACGAAGTCGGCCTCCACCGGGAGGACGGGGAGGCGGCGGCAACTCTTCTACGCCCACGGGGGTTTATCTTGATGTTGCACGCAAGCTGTGGCGGTGCCAGTGGAGGGAGAATGGCCGTTTCAAGACAAAAAGTTTCCCGTTAAATCAATATAAGACGCTGAAAGAGGCACGAAGGGCGTGCGTTGTGTTTCGGTGCCTGATGGGGGGTTGGGAGGTGCAACCTGCGTGGCTCGGTGATGATGAGGGGGGTGACATTAACGTAGAGCAATCGGAAGGCTATTCAGAACCTTCTGGTAAGAATGCAGGGACGGAAGAAACAAAATCCACCGCCGCTGCTCCTTGATAGGGACTGTCGTTAAACAGAGGCTTCTCTAAGAGTTTTAAGAACCGCTAAGTGCATTTCTGATATGTGTTGGCAGTTTAGATTCTGCTTAGCTTATAATTGAGTCATTGTATAGATGGTGAATGCATACACAATAAACAGGGGCAGGCCTTAGGCTGTATCCGTTGAGTATAGGGAAAAAGTAGTCACCTTGTACGTAAGCAGGACGCTGTGCTCATTAGAGAGGGTTGGGCTGGCGTTTTATTGCCACCTGGGGAGCGGGGAGCTGTTTACTTCCCCCACTCCCAAAAAGTAATTCAGTCAAATGACGCGCAGTGGCGTGAGGCTCGAGAGACGAATATTCCTTGCCCCGCAGGTAGATGAACGAGCAGGTATGCAAGCTACAGTATCTGCATTTCTACGGAGATAATGCTGCAGCCAGCTGTATACAGGGGGCAAAATGCCCCAAAATCAATAAAGGGAATAAGTAAACATTTAAAAATACAGGGCAACGAATCACCCATAGCGATGCTGTAGCCAGGCGCTCTGCTGCGGCGTTCAGTGCCGGAAAACGGTTGGCGCACTTTTAGGGCCAACTCATACACAGGAAAATGATAATTTAACGGAAAAATAACTACAGTTTAACTTACGGAGTTAGTATATGCGGGGCTGGCGGAACATGGGATTTCTGGTGGGTCGGCTAACGTCGACAATAGTTGCAGTATTTGAACCCTCAAGATCCCAATCTACGCCGGTGTCTGTGCGTTCCGAGACGTCGCAGTTGAGGAGGTCTCTGAGTGCATCTGACTCTTGTTCAACTAGTCCACTGGATTCAGCAAGGGGTTCGGGATCTTCATAACTCGAAGAAGCCATGGAAACCAGGCGGCTGCTGACTGAGGAGTCAGCTCCACCTCCCTCAAGGTAAACCGTTCCCGCCGTTGCTGGCAACAATGCTGGCAGCACTTCCGCATTTCTGCAGTGGAGGTTTGGTGAAGGCCAAGGCTCCTTTTGGCAGTGCACAGTAGGCAGGGCTTTGTCATGGGCTGTTGGTGCGTCTAATTTGATCCCTCCCATAGACAGGGCGTAAGCCCGAGCGAGGACATCTGCATAGGCAGCCATTCCAGGTTCTGGGGCCTGTTGAGTCTCTCTCGTCTTCGTTTCAAACGCGGGAATGGAAAGAGCAAGCTCTTCTTGCCCTCCAGAGCACGCCATTTGAGGAGGTACAGCAGTACGTCTGTCTGTCGGGCTTGCGGTGACCCCGTTCCGACGAGCAGCTGTTCTTAAACGTGCTGCGCGCTGACGGCGAGTCGCCACACCCACAGTCGCCTTGCGGTGAACAGACCAGTCCTCCTCTTCTTGGGAGAGAGCCACAGGTGGCGGTTGGCGTATTGCTCCAGCTGCTGCAGCTGCTGTTGTTGCTGCTGTTGTTGGCTTGCGTTGGTTTCGGCCGCCTGCGTCTACTTGCGGGGGTAAAGCTCGGAGACCGGTGGCTAAAGAAGCTGCAATACGCTCTTCCAGGGTGGCTGAGCATGACTTCAAGACCTGCTCTGCGTACACATTGAGATGAATCTCGCCTGTAACGGGGTCGAGCTCTCCCCCTTGCAGCAGTGCTGCAGCATATTCAGGATTGGACTTCACGAATATTTTCAACCCTTCAATGAGATGAAATGCTTCATCTGCGAAGAGAGGCCAGCCCTGTATTCTGTTGCGTTCTTCTAAAGCCATCAATCGGGCCCCGAAGAACCCGAATCTGCTGACTGGAAAGTGTTTCTGCACCTGCTTGTTTTGTTCGTTCTTCCAGTAGGAGATCCACCGTATCTGATTGTGGTCAAAGGTAAGTCCCTGCACTCGAGGAGTATATCGAGCAAGATTTCGATACACCTTGCGTTCACGCAGAGGCAGCCCTCTGCCTGTTCGTGTTGGCTTTGGCCGGCCTTCCAGCTCAGCTGCAGCTTCGGCGGCGGCGAGGTGATCCGCGAAAGCCGAGGAGTCTGGAGCTTCAAAATTTCCTCCGAATTTAAACATATTCACTAGCCGAAGGTGATATACCTAATGCCCGATGCGAGCTCTCCCCCGCGTAAGAACAGACTGCGCCGTTGATGCTCAGAAGGAGCAAGCAGAAAAGAAGTATGCGAACGCGACACTCCTTCGAATTTGTAATTTCCGCTGTTTTCTTGAAACTTTCGCTTAGCTGCAGTTGTTTTACGCCTCCGTCCAAATAAGAGGCCAAGGCAGAGAGACCAGAGTACGCAACAGGAGAGCCTCTACAACACGATGCCGTGCATGATGCTCCTCGCCGACGGCATCTGCCGTGTAGTAGGGGATAAGTTTGCAACGTTTTATCAAGAAGGACCTAAAGCCGCATATGGTTGCGAGTTTAAACTAAACAACAAGGTGTAGTCTTCACTGTTGAAACCAGGCCTCCGCCTCTCCCATGAGCGAAACCAATGGTGTTTCGGCAGAGCCCATGACAACCAACCTACTTGAATACACTGAAATAAATATGATTTTAAACACATTAAAAATCAATTATTTCCTCTCTAAGAAGAATACACTCCAGGACAGCCCTGGTCTGACGATGGTCAACCCAGCACAGGCCGGCGGTAAAGGAAGCGCCCGAAAGCCGCTGAAATGCCGGGCAAACCCGGCGGCCAACAGGGTTTACAACTGCCAGAATACAGTTCTTTTTAATTGAAACACTACTTAAAAACAATAAATATATCATCGTAGTTCCATTTCACACCCCGAACAAGCCCTGAAACTTTCTAGAAAACCCAAAGGCGGGATTCGCCGCAGCCTGAAGGCATCGCGCCAGTCCGACTTCTTCCTACCGCTAATAATAAAATCACTATTAATGCAGGAATAAGAGATAAAGAGGGAATCGCGAATTTTAAATATTGTCCCTTGGAGAGCACGAATGGCCTGCTTGCCAGCTAAATACAACATATTGAATGAAGGACCTTTCAAGAAGTTGTGCTCTCAACGAAGTATGCATTTCGTATACAGAATAGTCCATGCAATAGACAACGCGAGCCCTTCTGTTTTCTCTCTGACGAATTCAACAAGAAGCACCGATTAATCTCATCGTATGCCCCACTTTAAGTGTACGCCCATCATAGGCTTCGGCTGCTACAAATAAACCCTTAAATTATCATGCGCTTGTCTCAGTTAGCAGAGCGCAAGCTGAGATCCAGTAAAAAAAGGAAGTGGGTATTTCCCAGAGATATACATTGATTGCAACCTTCTACGCTGAATCATTGTGAGACGCATTGTAAGAAAGGCAATGCAATGAAATACTTCAGCACGCAAGATACTGGAGGGTGCATTTTTAAAGATATTGTAAGCGGAAATCTAAAGCAGTGAGACTACTCTACAAGCTGCATATATATATATATATAT
>CAJFCZ010000077.1:0-33371 GCA_904066245.1 Eimeria sp. OTU-Y
GTACTTGAAGTTTCCGTGGTGCGTTTAATGTGCGTTGGGACCCATGTAAAATAATGTGCTGTTTGGTTATCAATCGAGCGTCAACAGGCGACGTGTCTTGTAATAGCGCAGCCTGTCGTAGCTGCGGGATATGCAGACATAGCAGAACTTCCTAGCGTAACCTCTGCTGAAGGTGTTGGGTAGTGACTTGACATTTAGTGGAAATCTTCCGGATTGTATTCATGCTTGCGCTCCTGACGATGGATGCGTGCATGGTGTCCTGGGTGTGTTGAATATGTGTTTGTGCATACGCGTATTAGGGTAGTCTCGTATGCCTTACAGCATCAGCAGGCGGCATGTCCTGTCGTCTCGCTGTCTCTGTGGTTGAGGAGAATTCAGCCGCATAAGTTTATTATCTTGGCAGGGTGCAGACGTAGTGCGACTCCGTGCTGCAGTTTGCTAGTGGTAGGCGCTTTGCAGCTGCTCATGATGTTAGGGAGCGCATACCGGACACAGAAAGGCGACCTTCCGTAGTGACTGCTTCACGTATATTAGTGAGAATATCTGGCTGCATGTCTGGTCTACAGCTCTGCACTACAGACCTTCCAGGAGCGTGGCGGTTGCTTTGGATTTGCCTGTTGACAGTGAATGGTCAGCAAAATATGCAGCATTTTGTGCCATCGACAGTGTTAACTGGTGCGGAATGATTCTGAATGCTGTACTTGATGGAAAGCCTCTTCCTAGCCTCGAGTTCACATCCACTGCGATAAATTCTGCGAAGCCCTACGAGTGCGCTCGTTAGCTTTGAACAAAGTGGAACGGATTGTTCTGTGGGTGTTAGCAACATCTTTAGCCGGACACTTCGAAAGGCAGGAGGCTTCGTAGTTTGTATTAGCAGTAGACGCACACTGAATATCGCTGTGTAGGTCGTCGTTTATGGGAGGTCCGCTCAATTTTGCTCATTTTGTAGAACCTGTTGTTTCTGGAAAATGCTACTATAGAACATGGAAACTGCCTACGATATTTTCACTGCAGTTTGTAAGTCTGGTGTCGCGTCGTCGCGATACAGACCAAACAGAGTGCTGGCAAAGGACCCAGTGAGGGGCGCACAGCTCTCGTTTGCTCCGGAAGCCAGCCAGTAATTTGATCAAACAGTTGCAATCTCCGTTGCAGAGCCTTGTTTGCCTGCTGAACAAATATATGTCAAATGCCCGTCTGCAAGCGGCACCTACCAAATGGTTATCACCGTTCTGTTGGCATCCGTCGGAAACTCATGTTCCTACCAACATTATTTCTTTTCCCCTTCTTTTTGCAGCATGGGTCACGTATGAGCCACGAACAATATGCCTTAGGTTCTGCAATCTTCGCCAACCATTTGAATGCAAATGCGGGCTCCATGTTCTGTATATGGGGGGCATTTCGGGCAACTTCTGCTGCTGGATTTCGACAACCTAGGAAGTACGTTCTCTTTGTAGAAACTATGGTGCTGAGGAAGCATGAAGTGCACAGATGCTCTCGTATGGATAGAATATCTTCTCCGTTTGCATTTCACATTTAAACTTCACATCGTTAGGGAGTCATGCTGCCTAACACCCACGTATTCGTTGTGTTCCATGCTTAAGCGGGGGCCTTTGTTTTTTTTTCTTTGGATTGCTGGTCGGCAGAAAGTGTGTCTTATGTCACAGCAGCGCCATGTCGTTAATCTCGTAGCTGCTGTTGTCTGCTGAGCAGGTGCACATTGCTCATGTACTTGCGTATCCAGCTAGTTCTCAGCCAGAATGCCTTCCCAAGAGTGCCGTGAACTATTGGGGACTGACTCAGGCATTCACCACTGCCGCACGTTTGCTTCGCTTTTGCTGGCTTAGCAGTGGCATCTGCATTTCTGTGTAGCCGTAGAAAATTCTGGGAGCGAGTGGTGCAGCCGTTGCGAAGGCTTCGTTGACGTGAGCGTCGGGCAGGAGGCAGGCATCCATGCGCATATTAAGGTGGAGTCCCCTTCGGAGTTAGCATAGGCAGAAGGCATGCCCTGAGCGAATCCCCCTTTTCAGATTCCCAAGGTGCTTCACTACATGAGTGTTAGCTTCTCATCTCTGGTTAGTAGAAGACGTAAACGAACAAACTCAGAATGACTGTGAATTGCTTGTGTAGTATATGACCAAGGGTGTGGGGGTATATTTGCGAGAGACGGGACAAGAGGGCACTGGAGCTGCACGCCTCTGGCAGAGCTTACCACGGGTGCGGCGGCACTTGCTAGTGGCCACCATCAGTATGTAAGCCTCATGATGAACACACAATGCACGCAGGCAGCATAGGTGGAAAGCTGAGCAGTTGGCGCCCACCCAACTTGCATCTCAAGCTGTGCGCGTGGTGATTTACATTTGGGAGCAGCATATGGCGATGTTCGTTGAAAATTACTACCTTTGCAATGGGTGTAGGTGTTGCATCGTATGCACCTTCGTTGGTGTGGTCGGCAACACCTAGTGCCATGATGCCAATTTAAAAAACGCCTCAAGCTAATAAGCGTTGGAACACTAGGAGGTACGCCCCTTGCAAGCGTTGCATAGAACTACTGTACAGGGGGTTCCAGTGGCTCGAAACAAGTTTTGCTTTGCTTATACTTTATAGTTTGTCTGCAGAGCGTTTTGTAGCCAACGTATGTTACTTAAGGGCAACAAAGCTCTTTCTTTTTGCGGCGGGGATACTGGCCTAAAATGGCGTTTTGCAATAACGCTAAGGAGGTATGTGATAATGACGCAGACGTGCAAAATTTCTGCCGAGACTGTTGGTTGCGTTGGTGAAGCAAGTTTATCGCGAGTTTTGTATTTGGACCAGGCGTCAAATGGATGTAGGAATATCACGCCAATTTTGCGGTTGCAAAGTCTGAGATACAACTGAGCAAGCAACAAAGGGCTCTTTCTCGAGCGAGCGTTTTTCTGCTCGACGATTTCAGCATTGAGACTCTAGGCACAATTGCTGAGAAGGTCCTTAGAAAGTATACCATGCGTCAAAACGCTTTACGGGGAACTTCACAGGAAGGCACCGAAAAGTCCCCTTCTTCGTTTAATATTTTCGCCAGGCTGTGCGTTCTTGCAGAGCCAGGGTTCATTCGGGAGGTACTGATGATGGGCAGATGGGTTCTTCATCAACTGCAGGAATCCTCAATTCCGTGCCAGTTCTGTTGGGACTGCTGACTTGCTGATTTCAAAGCCCTCAGGATTTGTTTATGGGTACTTACTTCGCTTGCGGCCGTTATGCGGTTCTCAATGTAATCCGCACACCAAGCGTCCGTCCCCTAATTTGGAATACCTCTAATTTACGTCTGATCCTTAGAGGGAACTTACCGCCTGTTTCTACTGTGAAGCCTTAACCAATGAGCGCATGCTGCTCCTGAAATTTTCTTTTTGTGCAGGTTAATCTACCGCGATTGGTGAGCTGCGTGTGTGAAAATTATATGATGAGGCGCGCAGGGGCTGCAAGCCGCTGATCCATGATGTTACGCGAAACAGGCAAATATTACGATGCATGAGCGCAGTTCGTGAGTCTCATAAAGCGCAAGAAACACACATGCAGTATTGGCGGAGCGTTCTATGACAGGCAATCAGGCATTATTTGTGCCACAAACCACCACTATTTTTAGCCGTGCAATCTCAAACCACAAAACACTACGGATTTAATGTATGACGCCTGCATCTGTACGATACCGGAACTGCAAACTACGGAGTGGTGGGGTACTCTTTGGGGCGACGTATACTAATGCCGCTAAGGCCAATACTTGCAGGATGACAGTCGTCTTCTCGTTACCTATGACGAGCAGAACCCACATTTTTTGCGATCTTGATTGAAGGTTCCATCTTGCAGCTGTAATTCCGACATATCGGCCCCTAAGTATAGGTGACCAGGTTCTCTGATTGTGATTAACAGAGGCGGTGCTCTGATTGAATTCTCGGAATCAATCAAGTTAGATAATTTATGCGACAGACCGTATGTTTCGTTGCACAAGGTCTGAGCACCTGCCAAGTCTACACCTGATTGCAATGACTCTGATAAGTATCTGCTTTCGCTGTAGTTCGCAGCTAGCCTGTAGGAAGGGGCTCGAAGCTGGATTCCCCGATAGTATGTGAGCACTCAGAAGTACTGGCGCATATTGCTAATGGGCAGAAAGTGCGTTTGGTTGGATTCTCACAAGAAAAACTGACTTCCTAAGTGTGCATGTGTATACATCACTGTGGAACGTTTTTGCTTTCGTAAGGTTTGGGTCATATCCTGCATACTGAATGAAATTGCGGGCAGAGGAAATCCAGGTATTGTGTTTATTGCAGGCCCAGGTCCCTGGCGTCCTATGCAGGCTGCTCGCAGAATTCACTGGGGGTGAGTGTCATGAGGCTGCTAAGAGGTCTAATACCGCCCTTCTAGCTGCAGACTGCTTGTTTCTGGAGGTAGTCTGAATCTGTGCAAATGAAAGGGGGAAGGTCGAGCGCCGAAAGCTGTATTCAGAGCTTCACTACCCTCCTTATTGCTTGTTGTGCACCAGCAAGTGCGTTGCGTTGGCAGCAATATGGTGTGTGTGGATGGTGTGTTGACGATTGTGGGTCACGTCACCAACTGTTGCGCTTGTTGCTAACGCCATAGGGACCTTTAGCAATTGACACCTATTTCCTGGGCTGCTGGCTTGTATGCGCGTTTGCCCTGTTTTAACGGTTAATCACTTCGAAAAGTGGAAGTGATCGATTCGATTCTCCCCAATAGTCTCACTCATTATTTTTATAGCATAATTACGTTTTGTTGGTTAGCGAAGTGAACGCTGTGCGTTAAAGGTATTATCCAGTCACTCGCAGCACTATGAGTGGGCGCAATGAACAAACAGCATGTGGGCCTTACGAAGAACAACAGACAAAAACATCCGGTAGAGGGAAAGGAATTATGGGAAAGTGCAGAGCTTGCCGTGGCGCCTGACGCAAACGCTAACCTACATACAGTAATCAGCCACCGAGGCTGGTCTCTCCTTATTGCACAAGGAGTGAACATCTGGTTCTTAGTACTGCTGTCGTAGTTTTAGAATATTAGCATAGCATCTCGCTAGGACTTCGGATGACCTGCTGAATGGTAGGATGTGCGTTTCCCGGTATAGTTTATTATCCTGCGTATGTGGGGAGGCTTGCAGTTGGTGAACATCCCGAGCTGTTTTCTATCCTACTGTCCTATATGTGTGATTTACTGCGTTAATATACCGAGGAGTGCTTCTTCCGTTTGTGGTTGGCCTGAAACACCAAAGACGGTCTGACGTGGGAACCATCAGGCAGTATGTCGCAGCGTTTTTTCTTAACGAGCCACTGCATGCTCCAGTACTGAGCGGCACAGCATATCTAACTGGTTTTGTCGGCGGGTGTTCCCACTGGAGTTTTTTTTCTCCCGTACAAAATAATGTGTTTGGCTTTTGAATAAATGGACCGCAAGAAGTTCGAATCCTAACGAATGTATCAAATGGCCGAGCTTAGCCTATCTGCGCGGACCTTTTGCTGATTGGACAACAGCTGGCCTAATGTGTGCTTTAGCGCCGAGGTGCTTTTTGGTTTTGGTGAATTTTTATGTATGTATGCATTTAAAACGCTCGACGATTTGGGCGAACCGCTGGACAGTTGCAAAATTGTCACTACCCACTAGGTTGTATGTTGCGTATACCGCTAGGTGCATGAAAATAGTGGTGGAATCGTTTAGGAAACCTCTGTTAACCACAGGATTCTAGCTGGTAAACAGCTTCCCGAGCTTTTAACGCACGTGCAATACTTGCAGGTCCTCGCCTTACTTTTCTTGTTTCTATAAGCATATGTTTTGGGGTACGTGATGCTACCGCCTGACTGAGACTAGTTTTTCCACCCCAGATATGCTCAAACGGTCGTAGAGAGTGCTAGGGTCGATGACGATTGTTTGTTGTGCGTTGTTGGGTCGGGAACTTTTCGCCGCATTGCAGCTCACCCCTCGAAACAGGAAAGACACTTTTGTCGATAAATCGTTCCCGATATGCAGATGACACGACTGCATAACTATCAAGGTATCCGTGTCATGTGCGTACAGGAGGTGAGCATAGCGAGTTACGTGTGACCTGACAACAAAGGTGGAGCGTGAAAAGTGCTGGCAAAAGCGGGAATATCGTGTGTGCTGCAGTTGGACGGTGTGTTTTGCCGGGCGCCGATGAAATACAAGTCCCTTCTGTGTACAGTTGACAGAAAATAGTTGAATCACAGTTGCGGTTTCTTCCCAGAAGGGAGGCCACGCACGCGGGCCTTAGCGCGAGCCTCTTCTCACCAAAGGCGATGGTTGTGTCTGGGAAGGTTTTCCAACATTTGGCGTTGCGGACGCGTTTGTAAGACATCTGTATTGAAAGCGAAGGCGCTGCGCATTCACTTGCATATTCAATTACAAAATAAGCAGTCGTCTTCTGTATTTGAAGCAAACTCCGAAAGTAGCGCCACGTCATAAGGGCTCCGATAATTGTGGTTTCCCTGTTCCAGCTGCAGCTTGCATGCATCAGCGCTCGACGTATCGCCTAGCCAGGAAAGGAATGTGCGTTCGTGCGGTTATATATGAAAGTAGACACTATTGGCCTAGGCAATATGCAGAAAGTGTGGCGAGAAGGATATTAGGCAACGGGGGGCTGATGCCGCAAAACTAGTCCGGCATGCTCGAGTACAGTTTTCTGTCTTTATATGCCCTGAAGTAGATCTCACGCCAAACGAAAATGGAGCCGTTTTGCTTCAATTTCATCCTCTAGGAGTCCATGATTTTACCTGTTTGTCTACTTCTCAAGGTTTGCACCAGGCTGTATGTTTCGGTGACCACGCATTGCACGTAGGCAGTACTTCCGTTTCTTTTGTGAGCAGAGAAAGGCCATGCAAGATGGGTAAGTCCTTAACGTGAATAAATCTTCAGCAGCATGACTTTTATGTTAGGTTTTCCTCTCCCTGTAAGCCTAGGGGACAACATTTGGTGGAGTATGGCGTAAGGGCATCCTGACACTATGACTTGTTGTGATGCTTGTCTGTACTGAAACAGGAGACTGTTCTGCAGAATGTCGCCACTTTTAGCGGTCTCGGTGGTTTGCCAGCGAATTAATGCGAACTGGTGGCTATGGACGGGCTGCGCAGTTTGTGAGCATTACGCAACATCTGCATCTGCTAAACATTAGTGGTTGATGATGACAAAGGGTCCACAATAATCCTAAGCTGTTCTCACCAGTCCGTCGCTACTGAATATTCAAAAACACATGGGCGTTGCCGGATGATAAAGTGTTAGGGTACAGTGTGCCTACACTGACGTATGCAAATTTGCAGTGTCAGTTTTGCAGCTCCAATTTGCGGCTGATAGTGTCAGTATTTAGCTCATAGGGGACAATTATGATGTGTTTCTGCGACGATTGGCCACCCTCGACACTTTTGCCCATCGATGTGCGAATATACAGTAGGAACGGGTTTCGTTCGACGGCGGTAAGCGGTGGACGCAGTTAATTGGTTAGTGGGGTCCTAACCCAAGAAACGATTCAGTCACGCCTTCGCGCTTGTTGCAAGAAAGTTTAAATAACAACTCGTACTTCTGACTATGGACAGCGTGCATTCTGTGAACGACCTTCTACGTTTGGTGAGAGGCTGAGGAGATACGTCCGCTAGCTGGATGCCGCGCGAGACATCCGACGAAAGTTGAAGGGCACTTACAGGAGGAGACTGTGCGCCTTTCCTTCGAGGGCTTTTCATGGTCGAGAACTAGAGCGTTGACCTTGTTTCTTTTTACAGCGTATGGATGCGTGGATCGCGTTAAATGCGTAGTTTTGCATTCCCTCCCTGCTGCCTGCTCCTCATGCTCACCCGCACGGTGCACGCAGCTTATCCGATAGCTGGCGCTCTGTAGCTCAGTTAAGGGTAAACTGGATGTTCTGTAATGGTGCATACCATCTCACTAACGCTTATCTCACGGCTCGATTTGTTCGAAGGTGTGGGCGTTTTATGTCCGCTAAAAGGCTAGTTAACAATATCTTTCCGGAAAGTCTGGTCAGTAACTACACATGGCCCGAGAGCAGGCAGCACAGGCTTATGGAGTAACTGCACACAGGAGCCGGGTCAGTCCTTCTTGATGCATGCATACTCTGCAGCGCTATGCTGGAAGAGTGCGTGCCTGTGAGTAATCAATCTATTTTCCGTGGCGGCGCCTACGCTCTTTGGAGCGAAGGCGGGGGAATTTAGCGCAGTATGCGATTGAATATTCGTTTGGCGTTGTCCCATTGCTGGAAAGGTGGAGAGCGACGACATATGCTCAGGACTGCCCTGTCGTGTACTGGAGAGTAGCTTGTTGGTCGCATTCTCAAGCTCTATACAGAGTCCTGGTTGTTTCTCGTAGCACAAGTACTCTTCTTTAACTTGCGGCATATTCATCCGTTTCGTGAACATGTTGTTCAGCGTTCACTTCTCATTTTTTCCTTTGGTTACGTTTGCCGCTACAGCAGCGAGGCACTAAGGTACCGAATCCTAATACTAAACAGTGTGCATGTTTTTTCCCTAAGCCACAATAGGACAGCCAAGGAGCTGTTTCATGTTGGCCACTACAGTCTTGTTTGTCTGCATTCGAACAACTAAGTGCAGTGGGAAACAGTCGTGTAAAGAAATCCCTCTGAAGTGCCTGTGAAGACATCGCATTGAAACGCCCCACTGCTGTGTATGCCAAGCCACAAAAAGCATTCGGCGGTTACTCCAGTTCTTCTTAGGATTAGTAAGACCCTTTGTACTAATGGCAGTACGCATCTAGTGTCCAGTAGACGAGTGACATGTCTCAGATGATCTGGCAGGATTTGCATGGAATGCACCGTTTATGAGCTGCTGGAGGCAAATGCGACGACATTGCAGTTGTTCACAACTGGTACTGTGTTGACCAGCGCAAAGGTTTCCATACTTTGCTCGTCACGGAGTAACCCAAAAGGTGGATTACGAATAGTGACACGCCAATCGGCACGCTAGTGAAGCTTTCGCGCAGATACTTGCTGCGTCAGTGGAGCGCGGCAATCAGCAGTTTGCCTCACAGTGTGGGTAAACCTGAGTACCGTTGCTTGAATCACGTGGGCAAGGTGGCACGTGTTAGAGCTCTGGGTGAAGTTGCGAGGTGGAATTGCGTGTAGTTGATGTCTACGTGTCCCCGAATCCAGGCGCTACTGCTCGGAGTTCTTTGCCCGTCATGTTGTATACTGCCGCGCTACCCAAGAGTTTTGTTGCCTCCTGGTTATATGTGTATCAGTTACTTCTGCAAACGGCTGTTTTATTGCATAATGTTTGAGCTTCGCATACGTGTGACAGTTTTACCTCCCGTGAACAGTCAAGGCTTCTGAAAACAGTCAACGAGGTTGCGAACCTGTGTGTGCGTGTGACCGCTTGGTGTTTTGTGGCGACAGCCCCATGGCGCACGTCGACTGGCGTGTTTTCCAATATTCTGTTGCGTACCTTCTCTCCCAATGGGCGCCCCTCAGTCAAGGCAAACGTTGGTAGCATCTATTGCTTAGATAACTCCGGCACTAGGCCCACGCGGGTTTGGAGTGGACTTGACGCCTGTCTTGCTCCTCGTGTTTGCTTCTCAGCGTCAGTTAGATGCTGAGCAAGATGCGCAGGCAGTGCGTAGCTTGACAAGCCGTAGCTCATGCAGAGGAGGGTAAGCTCTGATATTTTGGGTCGGAGAAGCTTTGAACAAAGCGCTTCATAAGATCCTCGCTGGTGGGTTGGCCGTTTGAAGAACTGTGCTGGGGATATAAGCCTTGACTAGTAAGAGGCGCTACGCATTTTAGATTGGCTGGGATCAGCGTGCCGGGTTCATGAGCGCATGTGCCTCTGTGAAGCTTCAACAAATGTGGTGAATTGTGGTGTGCGTGCGAAATTGTTTCAAGGCATAGCTGCTGATGAAGTGCTGCTGTGCTGTTGCTTTTTTGTTTTGGGGTGATGCGAAAGGTACCGTCTGCAGCCCCACTCGTTACCGTTTGGCCTTTCTTCAGATTTGTAACGCGGTACGCGCGAGCAGTCACTTTTGCAGACCTAGGCTAGGTGCAGGAACGAGGGCTGCAATTCACCTCGAAATAAGACGGTCGTGTATTGTGACACTGCAGTTCTTCTCTGTGTGTTTTTTGTTATGGTGGGCGCACGGTTCACACTTCTGCTTTCCCGTGAAATTTGTGCTAACGAGGTGAACTTCAGCATGACTGCTGTTTCTTCCCAATATGGCCTTTCTGCTACGCGATGTTCAAAATTCGTAACTGGCCGCCATAAGTTAAAACATGATACCACATAGGCCGGTTTCTATTATCCAAAATGTGTATGCTTGCTGTTTTGAAGCCGTGCATCCAATGCGGAGGCGGCCTGACAGGCATAGAAGGCTTTTGCACTCACTTCCTCTGCGGCAGCAAATTCGTGAATGCATGTGCTTATCGTGGATAGGAAGCAGTGCGTCTGTTCAAGCTTCGGTGCACTCGTGTAGTCTCGTTTTCATGTTGCTGTGCTACTGTTGTCCTAGCTTATCGGAGACGTGGACAGCGAGGGATATCGTGATGCGGTCAGATCTGGTGGAGGAATCCTAGCGTTGCTCCGCAATTTTAGCAGTGTCTGTGCAGCTAGAAATTCGTGTGCGCTTGAGTTTGTTGTGTTTCTTATACGCACAAAGTAATCTGCGGGTATTCCTTGGAGTTTCGTTGCTGGTCCCTCCCCGGGTGGCCGTGCGATGTGCTGTGGTCCATTGACAGCGATGCAGATTTGTGCACCAAACACCCCCAAAACTAGCAAGTGTTACCCCCAAAAGACGGTCCATTGTGTTTGCGAGTGTGATGACCATGTACTGCGGTTGCTCGCGCAGCTCGACTAGGACAGCATGAAACTGCAGTGTCACAAGATTTTCTTTACTTACAGAGAGTACACCACACTCATTACGAAAGCATGCAAAAACAGCGTACTATCTGAGTTACACGATAGCGTCACAGCATGTCCTGCGTCGATGGCAGGAAGACTATGCGTATCATCGGATACCAGTCGATCTACTGGAATCGTGCCACAGTGACTGCGGAACTACTTGCTTTTCCCCTAAGGAGAGGTGCATATTTATCGCAGACATGGCTTTTCGAGGTCTGTGGACACACTATATCTTCAAGCAATTATAAGTGGCCAACAGTCTGCGCTGTATGCTTTGTGTTGTGCTTGATACGTCTCTTATGTATGGAATCCCCTTTGCGGAAACGCAGGAATGCTCTGCATGTGAAACAAGCGTATAGAATGCAACATGGTGCGCCACAAGAGTGGGTAGTACTCGCGAACATGCCTTTCCATTAGCTTTGCAACAGTGTGTGCGTCGCCGTATCGCTGTCTGTGCTGTAGGAACAACATGTTTGTCCATAGGAAGTATTCAGTGCTATTCATGGGAAAGCAATGGTTTCGATGCCCCACTGTAACTCCACTTTGTGAGTGATAGTGCTTGCTGAATCTGCGTTTGTCCGCATATTTTAAAGCCAAACCAACCTAACTTAATGGACAAAATTGCGAATGCTTTATTGGTGTTCCTTGCGGCATGTTGCTCTGCGGTGCTTGCGTATGGAGGGAGAAACTAGAATGCCTTGAGTCACGGCCGAGAGCCACCATATGAATCATTCTGTTTTGTTGAAAGGAGATCTGTGGGGTAGACAGATAACTCGCTGGACGAGCAGCTAGTGGGTTCCGCGCGATCGGAAGAATGTCTAAGCCTGACAACCGAAATATCGAGAAAGCTGATAGTGTGGCTATGAATGGCGGTCCGACGCATGGCTACGGGAGTACACTGAATACATCCAAAACTACATGTTTTTATTGAATATGTGTCTACTGCAGAGCGTGCGTCGTATGAAGCATCAGTCGATGCAGGGTTGATGGCTCATTATGTTTGCCTTTTGCAAGCTGTTTGGTCATGTTCTGCGCTGTGAACTGCACGCTTTGTCAATCGCTTCATATTCTTCCGCAATGCAAAGGCATCTGGAACAGAATTCCATTGATTCCAAAAATTGCTTTCGTGCGGTACATGTTTACATGCTTGTAGTGGCCTTTTCTTTTAAAGGGCGTTTCAAGGAAACGCATTCGAAGCCTTCCAAATACTTTGGTACCCATCCGCACATCAAAGGTGAAGCAAAGGGTTCCTAAGCATCTGGAGCATGCATAACCCTACCGTCGCCGGATCCGCGAACGGCATATGCACCCTATGAGCCTCACGCAGAATAGAGAAAAGGCTTATGGGCTTCGTGTGGCACTGCCGCATTGCCAGAACTGTATAATGATGCAGACATCCGAGATTATGGAAGGTATGTGCAGCTGGTGAGTCTCACGCAACAGGAAAGCGAAGCGTCGGAAGTAAGTGCAGCAAGAGCAATGGCAGTAATCTACCCCGCGCGTCTGCTTAACAGTAGTGCTGTGTGAAAACAACCAGTGTAGAAAGACCCAGCAGTTCACCGTGTATAGCGCAGCTGCTAAATATTTCGTTGCAAGGTTTGTACTAGATGTTGCATTTGTGCAGTACATTGTGGATATGTTGGGGGCGTTCTCCGACCTTTTTGCGGGGTGCAGAGTGTTACATTAAGCAATGGAATAGCGGTACGTTTTGATCGCCTTCGCACCGCCTCATCAGGTTGCTTTTATAATTCTAAAAAACACTCTTATAAAAGCGCAAGAGGTCTCTGAGGGCGATGTGAATGTGTGTAGGGGATTCTTTTCTTGAGAATGGCGGATGCAAACTCTCATTGGCAAACTCTGTGCGTCATGATCTGTGTGCCATGACGCAGAGGCAACGTGCATTCCCCCAACAAAGTGACATGTTGCATTGTCTGACAAACAACTGAATGCTGCAGGAGGGAGTCATTTGAAGACACTGGGTTCAGCTCCAGAACCTTTTTGTGTCCAGCTACCAACAGAAATTGCTTGCTGTCTCTCCTTTCTTTGCTTTTGATCAGCTGGCTGTTCTGCGAGTAGTACACATGCTCAGTCCCGGTAATGGGGGACAGGCCTCCAGAATACTTGCCAGGCAGCATTTTCAGAGTGCGAAGCTTAACAGCTACTGGAGAAAATGGTAGGACGTTGCGCCGGTTGGCGGTTGTGCATGTCATTACGGAAAACGCGCTTGGTGTAGCATGCAGAATACCAGGCCGTTGCCTGGAGTGTTCCCGTGTTGATACAGGTGCGAGCATTGGTGCACTAGAAAGCCAGTGCACCGATGGCGCTTTCTAATAAGAGTTTTGAGCCACAGGCCGCACCTGTACCCCCCATGGGCGGCCCTTTCGCCTGCAGCCTGCATTGCTTCAGTTGAAGTTTGAACTGCGCAATGCGTAGCAGACGTTGCAATCTACTAAGTATGTTGCCACTGGCACGCAGACACATTAGTGTGGCTGGCTTGTGATTAATGCTTGCAACACAAGGTTTTCTCGCCCGTGTGGATCTGCATAACCTACGGTTGTTTCGATCCAAGGGATAAATTTTTAAGGCGTTCGCATCTTTTGGGGTTTTAAACAAGCCGTAACTCGAGCCTGAGTGGGACTGCAGCTTGTTTCGCCTTCGGCAGAATATTGCTTCCGATACATGGGATAAGTCGCTAATTTACCTTGTAGGACGTGCGGCATTTGAACCACACGAAGTGGAGGAAATTGGGGGCGGTGTGGTTGTCGCGGGATGGACGACGCCTCTTGTCAATTGTTTGGTCCACGATCCTAAACCTTAGCCCCGAAACCCTACACATCACCCGTTTCGGTTTCACCACGTTTGCAAATGCAGATGCTTTACTTGTGGTTGTGAGAGAAGCTGCATGAGATTCGCGCCAGGGGGCTTGAATTCATGAATGCCGCACTAGTATGTAGCATGCTTGATGTAAACCTACAGACTGCAGTATAGTTCGCATGCGCAGCGGGGAATGCACTGGTTTGTGCGGTCTCAATCCAATTCGCTGAGTCGCTGTTGGCTTATGATCTCTATTGATGTATTACTACGGTGCAGTGCAGCCCACGTGTAGTACAGTCACACATAACCAGCCAGGGGATGGCGTTCCCTGTGAAGACCAGTGTGACAACGTTTCAGCGCAGCCAGATCGGTAAGCCTTCGCCATAGCATTTTTCTGAATAGGTCGTGCATGCGCTAGAAAAAAAAACAAGCATTTCGTATCTACTCACAAAACGAAGATCAACAGATATATAAGCTGTTTCGATTGTATGGCACTAGTGCGCATGTAGCAAATCGGCATCACAATTTCCTGCAGGGGACACAAATAATGAATGCTGCATCGAAAAGCTCTTAAACGACTAGGGCGTGGGCGGCAAACGACATCTATGGAACGAGCATCCACATTACAAATGTGGCAGCACTAGCGGAGAAACAGAATTGCTTTGGCATCGTCTGCTATGTCATCGCCACGAGCTCATGGACTAGAAGGGGCCCACACTCTCATTACGCTGTATGGCGTCTTCATCTTTGCCATGTGCAGAACGTGGGTTTAGTGGCGAACCACTTCATCGGGTTTCTCACATTCGCGGTTGTATGATGGAACAGGTTTAGAGTATCGTTTTGGCCTTTTGGTGGAGATACAATATGATATTGCCATTTTCGTTGAGTAGGGAATGCACGGTGGAAATCCCTGATAGGGGTACGTTCAACTGTTTTCATTTTGGCTGGTTAGTAGGGTGCGTTGGGCATGCCTACTGTAGAGTGGAAGCTGTGGCCCTTGGAGCAAAGGTTCAGATGCTTCTGAGCAGTTATTTATCTTGCGAAGGGCGGGTTCTAGAAGTTAGACTAAGCATGGCTTCCCGCGGGTCCAACGGGACGCGCAGTTGCAGCCAGTCTGTGCCTGCCGCCAGCTGGTGAGTTTATTTTCTGACTTACAGCTTTTGAAGGATGTCGGTTGCAGCCTTCAAGACGTCTGTCGGTACTGGTGTTTTGGGTGCTTAAGAGGGAGCTCGTTGAGTGATTGGTTGCGCTCTCTTCTAAAATTGGGTTCTGCAGATGCGTATGCCTCTAATGCGGGTAGCTATTTCGAGCTTACTCTTGCGCTAGCTTGTTAGGATCTGCTTGCTTTTGTTATTGGAAGGCCATTGAGCTTGACGGGCTTGCTGCGTTTGTATTCCCGTGCTTTCCTGTTTATTCATGCCGAATTTCCTCGGCAACAACACATCGAACAGCCAGAGCTATTTAGCCGAGTCTGAAAGGTACCTGTGTGTAAGAGTGTTTGGAGAGACTGGAGCTAGTTAGCTTAGCGTAGGTATCCAGTATGATGCACCTCACAAGGTAGTGGGGAAGGCGAGCAGGCAGTGTAGACTGGAGTGGCAATGGGAGATGTGGCTGCAGAAATCGAGAAGCCTTGAGCCTTGTCCCGAATTTACTTCCATAGAGCAGACCTTCGTGCGCTTATCGGCCGGTGCAGTGAAGTATCTGTAGCACCGGTGAGGTTACATTCGAAACTATCACGGTCGATCTGGCGGCGTTATCTGTTGTGAGAAGCGCGGCAAAGTTTTGGAACCCCCGTACCGTTTAGCCGTCGCTATGAGGCTTTCTTTGGTTGGCAGTGGACATGCCAAACCAGCTGGTTACTTGTGTGCATGTAGCAAATCAGCATCCGAATTGCTGCAGTGGACACAAATAATGAATGCTGCGTCGGAAAGCTCTTAAACGACTAGGGCGTGCGCGGCAAACGACATCTATGGAGCGAGCATCCACATTACAAATGTGGCAGCACTAGCGGAGAAACAGAATTGCTTTGGCATCGTCTGCTATGTCATCGCCACGAGCTCATGGACTAGAAGGGGCCCACACTCTCATTACGCTGTATGGCGTCTTTATCTTTGCCGTGTGCAGAACGTGGGTTTAGTGGCGAACCACTTCATCGGGTTTCTCACATTCGCGTTTGTATGATGGAACAGGTTTAGAGTATCGTTTTGGCCTTTTGGTGGAGATACAATATGATATTGCCATTTTCGTTGAGTAGGGAATGCACGGTGGAAATCCCTGATATGGGTACGTTCAACTGTTTTCATTTTGGCTGGTTAGTAGGGTGCGTTGGGCATGCCTACTGTAGAGTGGAAGCTGTGGCCCTTGGAGCAAAGGTTCAGATGCTTCTGAGCAGTTATTTATCTTGCGAAGGGCGGGTTCTAGAAGTTAGACTAAGCATGGCTTCCCGCGGGTCCAACGGGACGCGCAGTTGCAGCCAGTCTGTGCCTGCCGCCAGCTGGTGAGTTTATTTTCTGACTTACAGCTTTTGAAGGATGTCGGTTGCAGCCTTCAAGACGTCTGTCGGTACTGGTGTTTTGGGTGCTTAAGAGGGAGCTCGTTGAGTGATTGGTTGCGCTCTCTTCTAAAATTGGGTTCTGCAGATGCGTATGCCTCTAATGCGGGTAGCTATTTCGAGCTTACTCTTGCGCTAGCTTGTTAGGATCTGCTTGCTTTTGTTATTGGAAGGCCATTGAGCTTGGCCGGCTTGCTGCGTTTGTATTCCCTTTCTTTCGTGCTCATGCATGAAAAAATACCTTTGAGACAAACATATCAATTACGCCGGTTTGTGTAGCCGAGAATGACAAGTGGTTTTACCACTCTATGCTAACGTAGAGAGGGGCCGGGACTAATTACGTGTGTGCACACAGGCCGTACGCTCCACGTGGCACGGGACAGGGGGGGGCTGATACTTGAAAACGATTATTGTCAAGGAAAGTGAGGCGCCCTCAGATGTGCTGTAGCATCAACGTTTTCCGTGTTTGTATGTTCAGAGCGATAGCGATCTTTATCTATGCATGCTCGCGTCGAGTTGCGCATGTCACCAAGTATGCATAGGATGATTGCAGGAAAACGTTTTTCTAACACGCCTTGTGGTGTCTTACATGCCGAATGGGCTGGCTGTTTCTTTTGTTATAAGTTCTATACGATTGCGAGATGCGCAGTGTGGAAGCATTTGCTATGCCTCCTTTTATGTTGAATACTGGATAAGTTGGAGCATAAAATGCTGTGCTACTGTTGTGAGCGCCTGTCAAGTTAGCGTCAGAGTCCAGCAAAAAAGCAACTCGTGCACGGATAGGATGTGCGTGACGGGGGACTTTGATGTTGCCAGCCTGGGAAAGGCAAAATTGGCGTTGCTGAGGAAGGCGTTTTGCTTCGACGTCACCTACTATGATGAGGTCAAGGAATTGTGTTGCGGTGGGTGTCCTACATCTGCCAGGTATTGTTAGATGACTTTGCCTTGGCTTTGTGCAGCGAGTGCGCCGCATGAAGTAGTGAAAGAGCTTTCGATTGTCTATGTCCCAAGGATCCGATTTATGTTTCCTGTGGGGTTGAGTGTGCTTTCGCCCTTTTTTAACGGGCAGTGTGTCGTATGGACCCCTACTATGGGTGCGTTAGGTTTTTTTTATAATGGCTGGTTGTTAGAATACACTGCATCGGCCTACTTTGGTGTGTGAGCCGGGGAGCGTATAACGCACACTCTGGTGCTTTTGTTTCGTCAACGACAAAGCCTACCGTTTGCTCAGTGAGACCTATCACAACGACTTCAACTAAATACGTAGTGAACTTGACTCTCTCTGGGCGTTTGCTTTTGAAGTGGGATTGCACTGTTAAGATCTATCCTTGTATCGATCATGTGCTGAACGTTCAGTATGTGGATGCCTTGCAGAAAGCAATTTTCAAAGCGCACTACAGCCCGGTGTGATGCGCGTACAGCCTTGGCTGGTTAAGGCTTGCGATTCAAGGTGCATGCATTCTAGGAGAGTGAAGTTTTGTGGAGGGATGGACAGCCTGTTGCGAAGACGCTGTCAGAACTTCGTGTTGCTGGTCCTCTCAGCTATGCCCTAGTACGTAAGTCATACTTGTCAACTGCACTTCGAAATACTTCCTGCTCTGTCGACGACCGCGGCTACAACCACCGTATTCGTTTGTAAAGAACGAGATTTGGTTATCCCTGGGATTCAAGGTCTTCATATGTCTGGCTCTGCATGACCATTTCTCGTCTACGCGTACTGTCGTCTTGAGCTGCTTGTGCTTTTGCGCTTTATGCAGTTACGCAGAGCCAGTCTCAAATGCGTGGGCTCGACAAGCTTCTGGAGACATGCTTATGCATTTCGTTGCGTCTAACGGCCTGTGCTGGAGCCGCCAAAGAAACCAGGACGTTTTATCACACATGTATGTGTATAGTTCTGTGCGCATGCACTCGTTGACAAGCCGGAGCCTTCTCGCGATGCGCAAACAGGAGGTACGCCACACGTAGTACAAGAGTCGAGCAGTCTAGATACGTGGAGTGCACTAAACGTTGCCGTAGGTTTAGCTCATGGAACCCAAAAATGTAATGTCACGGACCAGCTGTATCGAGTTGTATATCTAGGGAATCATGCGAAATTCATTCGGTCTATGTCGACCGACAGTAATGGGTGAGGTGCCGACGTCAGTTGTTACAAGTGCGATTAGGTCGAAAGAAGGTCCTTCCCAGTGAACAGTTAGATTTCCCTACAGGGGTCCAGTGGCAGGTGGCTGACGATCGGTACTACGTAGGATTCTTGACCCTCTAGGAAGTATGTGGGGGGTGACTATCTCTTTCCGAGCATGCGAACCATGGATGCTACTAGTAGCTGCTAGGTATGGTATGTTATTTTTTGTGTTCCGGGTTTCACGAGTGTATTGGCTCGTTGAGCAGACGGTATTGGGAAGAAGGGTTGGTGCTCTCTACCTGCAGACAGTGAGCCTAGCGCTACAGCAACCATTGGGATGTGCGCGGATTTTGCGCTGCTTTGCGCTGTAGCGGCTTCACTGTGTTTTTGGCGTATGTTGGAAGATGTGGAAGCCCTGAATACCGACCGTGGAGTATTAAATGATCAAACTAATTAGCAGGAAACGGCATCTGGACTACCGTCTGTGTGAGCGTAAAAGCACTTTCCCAAACAAAAAATAGGCATACTGGCCTAAAACAACACGCTTTGAAGGCGAATAGTTATTCTTGGCACTCTCGTTTTGCCAGCTTGTCAGTTTTCCCGGTGAAACCCGCTCTCAGACTACTGAGTGACAGCAAGTGGTGCGAAGTAATCAAACGCAGAGATTTGATAACTTGCGAGAAAGCTCCGCCAAGTCTGTACCAGGATCTGCTATAAAGCTTTTGCAGCAAGCCTGGCGGTGTACGGCTTTAAGAATGGCCGGTGTATCACGTCTCGTTGACGTGGAGGCCCCCTCTGTGTGCAAGCAGAAAGTAAGTATTAACGAAGTGCGTTTGCGTGCTTCACTGTAGCCTGCAGTGTCGGCGGGAAGCCCGTATTGTATCTGTTTGTAAGAATGCAGCTACGAAGAAGCTCAACATTGTAAGAATGTACGTCGTGAAACTTCTTTCATGGCGAAAGGGTTTGATGCTCATCGCATTCGCGATCGTTTCCTTGACCGTCACTTCGCCAGGGTCAGCGCAGTCGACACCTCATGTCGTACGCCCTCCAGTTTGCCGCTGCCCATGGCAGCATTTAAGGCCAGCATATGAGATATAGCATTTTCTAGCTGTTCAGCTATAGCTGGGATCACTTCGTAGACAAATGAGAGTACTTTTTACTGCTACTCACGGATGGGGAACTGGCTGGTTGCATTGCGCGTACGGTTTGGGCCACTGCTTTTTCTCAACCTTTAACACTTTGTGTAGCAAGCCACTGACAGCCTTTTCTGGAAAAAACAAATGGGAGCATTTGCGCTGTCCCCTGTTTATGTGGGAAACGCTTGCTTGTGCGCATTACAACTACTCAACATACGCTTCTCAGTGCATACGGTAGGAATTATCCTGGCTAGTCGCTGCCAGCGGCGTAGGATGAGGAACGACCGTCACTGTCTCAAGCGGGTAAAGGTGCCCCGTTGTTTATTCTGTTGATCTTAACCAATAGGCGGGATGTATGTTGACTGTCCTAGCGGTGCTTCAACAGTGGGGAACTAGGTCCACAGTCTGGAAGTTGACAGTCGCCTGGCCCATTTTTCGCCTCCTGCCACCGTCTGCGCCAACAACAGTCTGGACGTTCATAATCTGGAATGCAGGACGCCATGTAACAATTAGTGCATGTCAAGGGAACTGCGAAGATGCTCATTTCTGTCCCTTGCGTGCCTGCAATAGGCTGTGCGTTTTCTCATGGATTTCGAGTTTCCCAGAGGGCCTTTTACGCAAGTGAATCAGTTCGCCTGCACGACAGGTTGATTCGAGTGCAGCGTTCGCACTGATGCTTCGTATGCTGGAACGCAGGAAGTGAGCTATGTCGAAACAATGACAATGGAGGGGGAACCTGAAAGGTTTAGTGATAGGTGTATATCACAAGGTTGCGTTTAATGGGGACAACTACGGTAGGCCCCCAAAAAAGCGTCTTAGACACCGTGGAGCGTATGCCGTTAATGATGCGCGGGATACTGATGCATCCAATCCAGTATCGGAGCACTGAAATGCTTGCGTCGTATGGTGCGCCTGCATGCTGCCAGATTAGGCGAGGCTGCCTTCTTTTGTTTATTGTCGTCGCACATGACAACCATTACAAGACTTGAGCTTGCAGTTAAGGGTAGGTATACACGCACTTTCATCCATGTTGTTCAGAGCGTTCTTCTACGAAGACCCTTCTCTGATTTTAAGGTTGTACGCTGCGTTCAACGGTGTTGTAAAGAACCTCTCAGATATGTAGCGCTGTCGTTAGAACCTAAGTTTGACTTTATTTACTATTAGTAAAGTCACGTCTTGTGTTATTGCGGCTCCGTGCCTTACCAATGCCTTCGTAACACTGACGTTCTCTATGTATCAGATAATATTTTTTGTTTCATCGGGTAAGCCCAGATTGACTGCTTCTAGCATTGCCCAGTTGGTGCGTCTCTGGACTTCCTTCAGATGTTGAAATAACGCCATTTTGTGAGTTTCGTAGCGCCAGTGGTTTGCCGTTTATTTCGGTTTTCTTGATGTACTAAATAATCAGATTATGTGCAGTGCAACCAAACTCGGAAGCCCTCCTACGCTTCGGCGTACTTTGAGCTCCTCCGGAGGGCAGTTTTTGCGAGGCGACATGCGCGTATTTAGACCTATTGCAATGAAACCGCACACGCTAATGATGCAGGAGCTAGGGTTTCCCACTCGGCTTGCCGGTCGCCAGTTTGTGCGTTCCGCATACAGGAATAACTGCTCTGACGGAATTTGCTGGACCGCTTTCTCTAGTGCATGCTCGTCAATTGTACTACCCGTGATCTCCACTTTCCCTAAATGCCCACTTCCTGGGAAATGCCCCCGCGCTGGGTGTGTGCGATCCAAAATGGAATGTGAGCCTATTGCATGTCGTTTGTAGCTCCCATAGTTTCACGAGGTAGCTTGCAGCCCTCCGAGATCCTGAGATTCAGCTTTCGGTTCGCCAGTCTTTCCCCCGGGTGGACTGAGGCAGCTTGAATGGAAGCCTGTCCTGCGAGGACGTCGCTTCTGCCTTTCCTTTGTGTGCATCATGAGCGAAATGCTGACACGCATTTGGTTTACGACAAGCTGGGGCGGCTAGTTAAACATAAGGTGGACGGAGCTGGTTGGTCAATAGTTCTAGGCCACTGAAGGATTTGCGCCTTTTAGCAAGCATCACAGGCACGCAGGAAGCGTTCATCTGTAAGAAGAGGAAGGCCCTCAGTGGGTACATAACTGTAAGAATGCAGAGCAGGCGTGATATGGAAAGGCCTTAGTAGGCTACGGCGACCCAGCAGTAAATTCACTCTCGTACTCATTTTTGCTGTTCAGTTGCTTCCTGAGCCTGTTGGTATTTTTGGAATGTATCGTAGGAATGACGCAACGTTGAATCATTGGGCTTGCGGGGCGTAGAATTAGTGTGTAGTTCAGTCCTAAGGTATCCTGTTTCGTACCCACAGATCCTGCTCACAAATTGTTTGATGCGTAGCCGTGGCCATGGTCGGCTAGATCGGCGCTCTAAAAATAGGATGAGGAGTGCCTTTGCTTATGTCTGCCGGGGATTTACGTCCGTAACACCCATTACATATGAGTGCAGGCATTGACGTATTCGCAAAACTGTTGAACAGTACTCCCGGGAGGCCCTAATATCACCCATCAAAGCCTCTGCGACTCACTATTTGCCGTAGGGAAAGGAAGGAAAATGTTGCTTTGCAGACTTATCCGTTGCTATCCAGAACTGGTCGTTTCGAGGGTAAACATTTGTACGTCGTGAAGTTCCTGCAGTTGTCAACAATATTGGCATCCCGCACGCTTTGAAACACAGAGGGTTTTTCCAGAAAAGAGCACAACGAAAATGCGCATATTGACGGACGCAAAAATATTTGAAGGACTCTTGGTCGTCGAGCTCGCGTGGTTTTCTATGGGGTGTTGCTACAGCCACTATCCGAAATCCTTCCTTTAGATCTTTCCTTGGCGCGTGGAAGTGCTCCGACAAACGGATGCGCGCATCTCTTACTTTGTGGGAGCGTCTACCATATAAACCCGTCCGGCTAATACAGTCCGCAAGACCGTACCTTTTTATGAGCCGCATGTTCTGGGTAGTCCAGCGCTCTTTAAGACCCCGCTCTGGGTGCACACTTCGTTACACAGCTACAGGCGAGGTGGCTCAAGGAGAGAATTACCTGCACAATATGGGTGTAAACTAACGTGAACAAATGGGAAGAGTTCTAGAAGGCATTTTATGCATAATCAGAAGGTGCGGGTGGTCTTACTACTGCAGAACCTTAATTTGAGGCTGCCAGCTACTTCATTTTCCTGGAATTGTTGCCTGTCGCTGGCCGTGGTTGTTGGCCAGATGCGTCCACTGATGCTGCTCTATATTATGCGGCAGGCTGTGTTATTACTTTGAATTGCTTTTTTTTGAATGGACATTTCTAGAATGTGAGCCGATACATGAAACACTCACCAGCGTCTCTCGCCCGTTGCAAAATTACTTTGGCCCGATCTTGGCTGTACGGTTTAGAGCATATGATTGGTTCTGCAAGTGTCTCCCGGAGAACATTTGCAATCGGCGTGAAGCGTTTGTTGAAGAATCTTATTCTGCGTCTGCTGGGCACTGAACGTACCTGTAGTTAGTACCTGATACTGGACACGGTTATGGGTCAGATGCTGCCACTGCAACTAAACATCATGTGCCGCTGGCTAGTTTTGTTCCTTTGGAAGATTCATGGACCTTTGTAGCAAGTGCGTCAGCCAGCGAATCATTTTCTTCGCCGGTTTTAAATTGTTATCCGCAGACGATGCTATCGTATTGAACAATTTGGGGGTCTGTAGGCGCTATGGTTCCGGGCATCCCAGTGCACTGTTCGTTGTGAAGCTGCGTTCCTGACTACAGTCAAAGCCGGCAAGAAACGTTCTTTAGAGAGTGTTATTGTGTGGGTACTGGCCACTTTACTTTTCCGTGGTCGTTGTATGATACTGGGAGGGGAATAAACCAGACGTGGCCACTGCAACTGTGCACCATGTGGCTCGAACTGGTGTTATTGCCTTGGAAGATGCGTTGGCCACTGTAGGTAGTGCGTCAGTGTATACTGCGCTCCAACCCTGCTGCTGCATGCGGCCGAGGCTGACAGATTCAACGCCTTGGCGACATCGTGAATTTGTTTTGGAGCAGTTGACAGCTGTGTTCGCTTGTGCAAATGCAAGCCTGAGCGCAAATCATCATCGGCATGAGACGTTTGTTGGAGAATCCCATCATGTGGCTGCTTACCACTTTACTTGTCTATAATTGTTGCGTGTTACTGGGGAGGTCCTTTAGCTAGATGCATGCATCCCTTGCAGCTGTACATCGGCACCCCTAGTTGGCGTGATTCCCTTGGAGTATTTACTTGCTTTTTTTAGGACGTGCGCCAGCTTGTGGACCATTCACACCACCGAAACTCTGCTCCGCAGTCACGCGGGAATGCGTGACTGCGGAGCCGGGTTTTGCTTGGAATTTTGGCGCTTCGTAGGGTTCAGGGTTTTCAGCATCAGACTGCATCCTTGGTTGTGCAACTGCAATATTGAGCACACAGTGGACGAGGAGCCTCTGTTGGAAAATGTTAATCTGGGGACTGGTCGCTGGACGTCTTTGCAACTGCTGCGTCAAAACGGGCAGTTATAACCGAGGTGCGCCGAACGGCGCTGGACATCATGTGCTGCTAGCTAGTGTTATTACCTCGGAATATTTATTTACCTTTATAGCAAGTGGGCCAATGCGAAACCTTTGCTTGACAATATTAATCTGTGGCTACTGGTCGCTTTGCTTCTCTGTAGTTTTTACGTGGTAGTCAAAGGCTACAATGGCACTTGCAGCCACTGCAACTGTACGTAATGTGGCGTCAACTGGTGCGATTCCCGCGAAATATGTATTGACCTCATAGAAAGTGCGTCTATGTATGAATTGATCTCACCACCTGAGTCTCGCTGCATGCAGCAGCGAGACTCAGGTGGTGGTGACAGGACCATGTTCCACACTTGGGCGCTATCTAAGCCTTGTGGATGGGAACATAGGATCACAATGCTGATTGCGCAACCGTGACCTTGGGCGCACTTGCAGTGTCTAACGCTTGTTGGAAAATATTAATGTGTGGCTGCTGCTCATTTTATTTTTATTGTTGCGTAGAAGGTTTTATTGCAGATGCTGACAATGCAGCTCTACACTCGTTACTATCTAGTATGAATGCGCCGAAACGTTTATGGACCTTGATAGAAGGTGTGTGAAGGCGTGGGGCATTCGCACCATCCGACTCCTGCATGCATTTCAGAATAACTTGCTCCGAAATTCTTGGCCATATAGTGCTTGTCGTTTAGAGCATGTGCTTGCATGGTTGATTGTGAAACTGTGATCCTGAGGAGACGATCACACTCGGCGTGAAACTTTTGTTGGAAACTTTTACTCCGTGCGTGCCGGCTGATTTCATTTCTCGTGATTGTTCCGCGATACTGGATAGGTGTATGGGACAGACGGGGAAACTGCAGGTGTACGCCGTGCGGTGCTAACTCGTGTAATTCCTTCGGGAGAGTTAATGCTCTCTGTAGGAAGTGCGTAAATGTGGACCACACGGACCGCCAGTGTGCATCTGCTTCTGGATGGGGGCGACAAATGCTTGCCCACCATTTTGGGATCTAGGGTGTCCTAAGGCATTGATGATTGCGCAAAAGTGACCCAGAGCACGCTAGCCGTCCGCATGCAGCGCTTGCTGAATATTCTCTTTTTATAGCTGCTCTCCGTCCACGTTACAATCTAGCTCTAAAGGCAGGAAATATATTGTGCAGAAGAGAATGTCAGACGCAATTGTTTTCAAAGTGCGCCATTGGCAATACATTGAACATTGCTGTTCCTCCAGAAGATGTGAATGAAGGATATTTATTTCGGGAGAAGGGCTGCGCTCCCATCATCAGTAGTTTTACCATCTCCTGTTCACACAAAATTTGGTGCACACTGCCGTATAATTAGTGCGTGATACTGCACACGTTTATGGATACGATAAGGCCCAGGCTGTTGTGTATTTTGTGGCGGTTACTGATGATATTGCCTTTGACGATTTATGCACCAGATTTATGCACATCCTTAGGAAGTGCGCCAATGTGTGCATCCCTCACAGCATCTTCATCCTGTTGGTGCTTGACGGTGCTGCAAGAATGCTAAACACTTGACCCCAACCGGGTTTAAATGTTTAGAGCATCCCACTGCCTCCTTAGGTGTGTAACACATACCGCACACATTCATAATCGGTACGAAACGTGTGTTGTAGAATCTAAAACTGTGGCTGGATGCCACCCGGCTTCTCTGTAATTGTTGCGTGGTACTGTAAACCGCTGTGGGCCAGGTGCGGCTACTGCAGCTGTACAACGTGTAGCGCAGCCAGGTGTAATCCCCTTTAAAGATTTATGTATACAGATAGTGGGTCATTCTTTGAATCGCACGCACCAGTGGAACCTTGCAGCTGCATAGAGACAATGCGTGCACGTGCAGCACTTTAAGATCAGTTAGGCTTGATTATTCAGAATATATTTATTGGCAGCACTCACAATCGCCATGCAAGGCTGGTTTAGAATCCCATATGTGTAGCTGCTCGCTATGATTCTCCAGCGCAGTTGTTGCGTAAAGATGAACACTGCTGCGGGTCAGATGCAGCTACGGCAGCTGTACATTGTGTGGCGACAACTGATGTGATTCCCTTGGAAGATAAATGGACCTCTGTAGAATGTGCGTCAGTGCGTCACGGTGTGGATCAGGCGCATCGGCTGAGTTCTGCTGTGGCACGCAGGTGACGCCAATCCGTACAACGCTTTGCCGTCAGCTGCAGCCTATAATTGCGACCATCCGACCGCATTTTTTGTTGGTCAGGTGCAATTCTGAGCACACTCACAATCAGCATAGAAACCGATGTTTGTTGGATAACCTTAAACTGCGGCTGCCTGCACACTACTTCTGTTTAATTGGTGCGCGACAGCAAGCACGTTTATGGGCCAGGTGCGGCCTCCCTAGTTGAGCATCATGTGGCCCGAACCGGTGTTAGGGCCGCTAGCCAGCTGGTGTGGTTCCCTGGGAAAAATTATGGGTCATTTTAGGAAGTGCGTCAATGCGTGAGCTGCTCGCACCACAGGGGGTCCGCAGCAATCAGGCAGCGCAAGCATATTCAACGGTGGCAACGCAGGTTGGTATAGGGCGTCCTATTTCATTGTTGGCTGCCCAGGTATTAGCGTGAGCGCACACATAATCAGCACTAAACGTTTGATGCAGAGTCTAGCGGCGTCGCTGCGCGGCACTTTACTTCTACGTTGTTGTTGCGTGATGGCGGTCATGGATATGGGCCGGATGCGGCCACTGGCGATAAGGGGATAAACATCACTTAACGCTCGCTGGAGTGATCAGCTGTGAAGATGTCCGATTTTTTAGAAAGTGCGCCAATGTGTGAATCACTCACACCGCCGGGATCCAGACCACACAAGGAACCCCAATACGTTCGCACCATCTACGATTTAGGGTTTAGAAGGCGGATTGTACTGTTCCTTGTGCAGCTGCGATACTGCGCATACTCACAATGGGTGTGAACTGTTTTCTGAAATGCCTTATTCTGGCTGTGATTCCTTCTCTGTTTCTTCGTTATTGTTGAAAGACACTGGAGTGGGCTATGGGTCGCATGCGCTCACCGCTGCCCGAGCAACGAGTGGCTCTAACATGTTCCACACCGTTCTAGAAAGTGCGCCGACTTGTAGAACACTCGCACCATGGGGGCCCTCCTCCTGCATGCAGTTGACGGGAGCACCTTCAAAATTTTGACGAAGCATACGGTTGCATTTTCAGTTGTGCGACTGTCATCCTGAGAACGTTCACAACAGTCAATATATGCTAAATACCTTAAACTGTGGCTGCTGCCGGTTCGCTTCTGTGTAACTGCTGAGTGATGCTGAAATCGATGATGTGCCAGATCTGGAAACTGCAACTGTGCATCGTGTGGCACTAGCTGGTGTTGCTGTCTTTACAAATTTATGGACCTCTGCAGGAAGTGCGTCAATATATGAATAACGCGCTCCACCGGGATGCTGATGCTCCGCGCAAACAACGCGAGCATGTCATACACTTTGGCGCCTGCCGGGTTTTTTCTTCAAAGAATCCTATTGTATTGCTGGCTATGCGAGTATGATCATGAGCAAACAAACAATAAGCGCTGAACGTATGTTGGGAAATGTTGGTCTGTTGCTGAAGAGCACTATACTTCTCCGTAATTGCTGCATGATACTGTACAGGTTCACGGACTAAGATACGGCCACTGTACCTTTGTGTTATTCGGCGCCATCTGCTATGGTTCCCGTTAAAGGTTTATGAGTCTGTAGGAAGTGGGTCAATGTGTGAATTACTCGCAGGAATGAATACCTGGTCATGCAACCAGGTGTCGCCAACATATTCGACACTTTGATGTCATTTAGCCCTTTTTATTTTCATCATCCGGTTGCACTGCTTGTGTGTAAAGATATCACAAAGCACACTCACAATCATCATGAAACGGTTTTTGGGAGATGGTCAATCTGTGGCTGCTGGCCATTTTACCCCTCCGGTTATTATGCCGTATTGGGTAGGTCTAAGGGCCGGATGCTGCTATGGCAGGTGTACTGTACACTATGCAGCGGTAACCGAGGTTTTTAGATTGTGCGTCAGTGTGTGAATCACTGTGGAAACCCCTTGCTGCTTGCAGGTGACGCGAACATGGTCAACACATGGGAGCCGTTTAACGCTATGTAAGACGACAGGCTGCATCCTCGGTTGTGTAGCTCTGATCCTGCGTACATTTGACTGGCATACAGCCTTTGATAGAATTTTATATCTGTGGCTGTTGAGCACTGCTATCTTTAACCGTCGCCTGATACTGGATCGGTTTGTCAGCCATTTTTGAGCATTGTAGCTGCATATCATGTGGTGCTAACTGGTGTGATTGCCTTGAAAGATTTTTTGGCCTTCCTAGAATGTACGTCAATGCGTAAATCATCTGCATGACCGGAGGCCTACTGTTGCGTGCAGGCAATGCATGTTGCATGCGTGCAAAGCTTGGCCTGATCCAGGATTGACGGTTCAGAGCAGAGCATCGACTACATTGGCGGCTCTGCAACTGTGATCCTGAGCGCACTCATTTAAACCAATGAACATTTGTTCGAAATCAGCATCTGCCCGTTGGCGCGCACATTAGTCCTCTGTATCTCATACGTCTTACTGCGCATGCTTCGTGGCCAGGTGCGACCGCTGCAGCTGTATATCATGCAGCGCTATCTAGTGTGGTTCCCCTGGAGGATCTATAACGGACTGTTGCAGGATGTGCGTCAATGACATCTGTGGATCGTTCGCATCGCTGGAGTGCCGTTGATGCGCGAAATCGACATGAAAATGTTCAACATTCAGGGTTTATGTATGCTGTATGGTGCAGAGCATCCGACTGCATTGTTGGCGTGCCATCATGATGTTAGGCACACCCACAATCATGATCTAACTCTTGTTAAGGATCCTCATCTGTGTCTTTCGTTTGCCGTACTCCATTTTATTTCTTACTTTCTGCTGGACAGATTTGTGGGTGAGATGCAGCCACCAGAACGTCACAACCTTTGGCGCTAGACGGTGCCACCGTCCTAGAATATTTATGTACGTTTGTAGACAGTGCGTTAATGCGTCCGTCACTCCCACTACTAGAATCAGGCTGCTGCCTGCAGGTGAGGCGAGCCTGTCCACTGCTTGGGGTTATCTAGGCTTGATGGTTTAGAGCATCTGACTTCACTGTTGGCTGCATGTCTGTGACCCTCTGCATACTCGCAACCGGTATGAAGCGTTCGCTTCGCAACCTTTGCGTGGGGCTTGTGGTCGCATTACTTCTTTGCTAGTTGTGCATTATACTGGACCGGGTTGTGGGCCAGATGCTGTTGGTTTGCCTCTGCACGAGATGGCACTAACTGGTTCTATTTCCATCAAAGACATGTCCTTTGTAGCAAGTGCGCCAGTGTGGGGGCACCCGCTTACTCCTGCTGTTGCACGCAGGCGGCACCGGCACAACACTTTGGAGCCATGCGGATTAGATAGGCCATCTGCACTGGTTGTGCAAGTCTACTGCTGTACACAGTCGCTACGGTGTTCCGGAAAGCTTTGGGAGCCGATTGTGTGTGTCTGCTGTGCATTTTCTCCGTAGTTGTCCTCCTTAGCTGTACATCGCGTGGCCCTAGCTGGTTTGATCCCCTTGAAACATTTGTGGACCTTTGTAGCGAGTGCGTCAATGTGCCAATCCCTAGCACTACCGGGCGTCTGCAGCAGCGTGCAAGCGACGAGAGCACGGTCAACCTCTTGGCGTCATTTATAGATTTTAGAGCGCCTTAAAGTATTGTTTGTTGTGCGGCTGTGGCCCTGAGCACGCTCGTAATTGGCGTAAAACGCTTGCTGGGGATTGTTAGTGCGTTGTTTACTTCTGTGTAACTGTTTCGGGACGGTGGAAGGGGTTGAAGCCCAAATGAGACAGTTCTACTTGTACATCAAGTGAAGCTAGCGGGTTTGATTCCCCTGGAATGATTGTGGGCCTTGATAGCTTGTGCGTCAATGCGCGGTTAAGGCGCATCACCGGAACCCTGCCGCTGCATGCGGGTGACGCAAGGACGTTTAACATTGTCCTCAATCTATGGTCTTTTTCTAGAGCATCCGGTTGCATTATGGGCTGTCGAGTGTGTCTTAAGCACACTGACAATCGGTATACGCGCTCGTGAAAATCCCTTCCCTGTGGTTGCTGGCCACGTCATTGTAATTGCTACGTGGTACTAAACACCTCTATGAGGCTTTGGCCTGGGGAGTTTATTGTCCTCTGACCACAGTGTGTAAATGCCTGAATGAGTCTCACCCCTGCAACCCTGCTGCTGCCTGCACGGTAGGGAACCTTGCTGGGCACAATGGCGCCACACACATTACCTTTAGTCCACTTGACTGCATTGTTTTTTGTATTATTATACTGAGTACACTAACAACCGGCATGAAATGTTCGGTGAAAATTCACATCAGGTGGCCGTCATCAACCCTTTTTCTACGTAATTGGTGCTTGATACTGGGAAGGTTTATGGGCTTGATGTGGCTACTAGCTGTGTATCACGTGACGCCAACCGCTGTGATTCGATATGAAGATTTATGTGCATTTGTAGATAGTGCGTCAATATGTGAATAACTCGTACCATCGGAATCCTGTTGCTTTATGCAGGTGGCAGAAGCATGCTAGGGCTTATGTTTCAGAGCATTCAATTGCATCTTTGGTTGTGCAACTGTGATTATAAACACACCCATCGTCGGTATGAAGCGTTTGTTAGAGGCCATTAATCTGTGGATGTTGACCGCGTTGATGCTGTGTTATTCCTGCGTGATATTTGATGGGGACATGAGCCAGATGCAGCCATTACAGCTGCAAATCATGTACTGCTACCTAATCCCATTCTCTCGATTCGTTTTCTGACTGTTCTAGAGTGTGCGTCAATGTGTGGATCACAAGGGCCACCCAAATATTACGGTGTATGCAGGTGACAGTCCTCCTTCATATCGAGTTTGCATTTTAAAGCATCCGATTACACTGCTTGTTCTGCAGCTGTGATGATGAGCACACTCATGATCGACATGAAACGCTCGTTGGAGAATTTCTATACGCACAGTCTGACCACTTCAGTTTTCTGTAATTGTTGCATGGTTGACGGCAGTTATTTACTAGATGTGGCGGCTTCAACCATTTGTGATGCGCCGCTAACTAATGCGGTTTTCTTGAGAGGTTTGCGGGCCTTTGCAGGCAGTCCGTCAATGTGTGAAATACTCGCACCAACGACATCCCGCTGGTCCACAAGACTGACAGGCACTTGTTCAGCCGTTTGGTTTAGGCTCTGCTGTTTAGAAAATCCGATTGCATTCTTGGTTCTACCACCAGGATTTGAGTGCCTTCAGAATCGACAGGAGACGCATTGCTGCAAGTGCGCCGCAGTGTGTATCAGTCGCAACATCGGAATGCTGCTAGTCCGTGCATGCCACGTGAGCATGTTCCGCACGCGGGGCGTATATCGGCTTGATGACTTCGACCATCGAACAGAACTGAACGCTGTATAACTGTGGTTTTACGCACCTTGGCAATCAGCGTAAGACTTGTGTTGGAGAATATCTGTATGTGTATGCTGGCTACTGAAGCTTTCTGTAATTGTTGACTGATGCCGGGGGCATTCATGGGCCGCATGCGCGCAGCGCTGCTGAGCATCATGTGGCGCAAACTTGTGTTGTGATTCCCCTTGACGATTTGTGGAAGCTTGTGGTACGTTCGTCAAACCGCATTTCACTGGAGTTACCGTAGCTTCGTTTCTGCGTTAAGACGGTGCGAGCCTGTTCAACCCTTTGGGGCGAGCTATAGTCTGTTTTTTAGGACATCCAACTGCCCACTGCATTGTGGGCTGTCCAGCTGTGATTCTGAGGATGCTCACAATCGGCGTGAAACGCTTGTTCGAGAGCCTTATTGTATTGCTTTTGGCCAGTTCAACTCTATAATTGCTCTGTGATACAGGGCAGGCTTCGGGTCCAGAAACCCCAACAGCACGTGTACATCGTGTGGGGCTAATTGATGTGATTCCTCTCAACAATATATTCATTTTCGTAGATAGTGAGTCGATGCGTGGGCCTGTCGCACCACCGGAGTGCAGGTATTGCGTGCAGGTGGAGCGAGCAGGTTCAACACTTTGGCATCGTCTATAGTTATATTTTAAGGCATGGGCACGTCCTGTTGGTTGCACAGCTGTGGTGCTTAGGGCACTTACATTCAGCATAAAGCGTGCGTAGGAGAGTTCTTGTGTGTCCATGGTGACCACGTTTTTCTTCGTCATCGTTGCGTGGTAGTGAGCAGGGATGGACCGCATGCATTCACTCCTGCTGCGTATCATTCGGGGTACCTCATGTTATTGCCTTGTGAGAGCTGTTTACCTTTGCAGCAAGTGCGTCGAGATGTGGATAAGCTGCGCCACTGGAATCCTGCTCCAGCATACAGGTGGTGCACGCAGGTTCAAGAGTTTGACGTCCCTAATATTTCATGTTTTAATGCATCCGGCTGCACCGTTGGTTGCGCAGGTGTCACTCTAAGGATGCTCACAATAAGCATAGGTCGTGCATTGGAGAGTCTGAGTATGTGTATACTGACTGCTTAATTCCCCGTTATTCGTGCAGGATACGGAGCAGATTTGTGTCACATGGATTCACTCCTGCTGAGTATACAAGGGAGTTAGCTGGCGTGTTTGCCGTGGCGAGCTTGTTTACCTTTGCAGCAAGTGCGTCGAAGTGTAGATCAGTCGCACCACCAGAATGCTGCTGGTGCTTGCAGGCGGAATGAGCAGGTTTTACTGGTTGCCGTCAACATATAGTTTATTTTTTAGTGGTTATGTTGCATTGTTCGTTGTGCAAATGCGTTTCTTGGGGCACGTGCATTAAGCATAAAGCGAGCGTACGAGAGTTTGTATGTGTATGGTAACCACTTCTGTTGCCGTAATTGTTGCTTGATAGTGGGCACGCTTGGGCCACATGCATTCACTCCGGCTAAGTTTCATGTAGGACTACCTTTTGTTACTTCCTTTGGGGGGTTGCTTACCTTTGCAGCAAGTGCGTCGAAAGCGTGTACCTGTTGCACCACTGGGATCTTGCTACTTTATTTGAGTGGCACGAGCATATTCGACGGCTCACCGCCCCCATATAGTTTATATTTTAATGCATCCGGCTGCATCGTCTGTTGCGGTGATTTGGTGCTAAGGACACTTAGAACCAGCATAAGGCTAGCATTGGAGGGTCTTAGTATGCGTATGGTAACCACTTCTTGTTCCGCAATTGTCGTCTGATAGTCTGCAGGCCTGGGCCACGTGCATTCACTCCTGCTGAGTATCATATAGGGCTTTCCTCTATGATATAT